>VXBA01003282.1:195914-209521 GCA_013399895.1 Serilophus lunatus | reverse complement strand
GAGATGGGACCCCATGGAATGTGGCTGGAAGGACTCTTCTCCCCAAGCAGCGGCTGAGAACAGCAGCTGACCAAAGCAACACCTCCCCCCCACCTCGCCTTTTCCCTTGACCGCTGTGGGAGAATAGGTTGGATGTAAGAAGGAGGGGGTGGGGGGTAAAAGGTGTCTCTTATTGTCTCTCACTCTTACCTCTGATCTTGTTAGTAATAAACCTGACTATTATTCCCACATGGAGTCTTGTTTTGCCTGTGACGGTGATTAAGAAAGAATTTGCTGTAGTCCTTATCATAAATAACGAAACCTCTCGTTATATTCTCTCTCCTCTATAGCTGGGCAAGGAGGAGTGAGAGGGTGGCTGTAGTGGGCCCCTGGCACTCAGCCCGGGTTAAACCACTACATACAGTTAAAATTGTTGAATAGTCACACTTGGACTGTTGCATTTCACCATCACTGAGAGTGAGAAGAGGGTCAGGCAAATGCACTACAAATTCAAAACTTACAGTAAATGGAAACATTTATGAGCAGGTAAATCCAAATATTCTAGCCATCAAACAAGTGGTCTTTGCAAGCATCTAAATAATATCAGCAAATAGAATTTACATTTTACCTATGAAAATGGAAAATTAAATGAATGGTGACAATGTGCGTATTGTAACCAATTTTCCGTAGTTTGTTTGAAACTTGAAATTTATCCCCTAGCTCAACAACTGAGCATGGATCAGAGATGTTACAAACCAAAAAAGACAATTAACTGTCCTAGCATGAGCTCTGAATGAAAATTATGCTATAGTACACTGGCTGCTGTTTATCCTGTTAATGCAAAAACCGCTCTAATTTTTCTTGGCTTCTTAATCTCATTTTACAAGATAGCCTAACTAACCAGCAATATTTGTCTTTCTAGGTAGGTAACTAGTGAAGGCTATGAGAAAACTATGGAAAGAGAAAATTAGGTTTTTAAAAAGAGAGAAAATGGAAAAAAAAAAGTATTATTAATTCTTATTCCATGTCTCCTTTTCTTCTGCAGAAAGAGCAGTGAAAACAGTAGAATTTGCTTTTCAGGTAAAGGGCATCACATATAGTATTTTTTGCATGCCATTTTGATGAAGAAAGATTTTTTTGCACAGTAGAAGAAAGTACAAATATAGGATTCTTTTAATTTCAAATGAAAATTGTGAAACATTTCTTGTAAAATTCTGCAGCTGTTCTCTGCTCATTGTTTTTGTTTTTCATATATCAAATAGTGTCCTAAGGACAGTCCACACTATCTGTATCTCTTTTAGCTCTCTGCTATAATTATTGACTGCATAAAAAAGGAGGGGAGGGAAGGTAAAGGAAGGATTATCTAATACTTTCACCTCAAATCTTGATCGGTACAACAGCAAACAGGCACTGTCTGGCAACCACATACGCTAAAGTGCAAATACATACTGCAAAATAGTTGTAATAGATAAACAAGTCTGTAGAACAGGGGTAAATCTCACATGTGTACAGATGAATATCAGAAAACTGAGAGATGAAAATCAACTAAGAAGACTAAGAAAAAGAGTACAATGAGAGGAACAGAGTGATAAAAGTGCTTATTTCTTACTTCCTCTTTCTAAAACATTATTATCATGCTATGTTCTTATATTGATTTGTACTGCTCTGTTATAAAAAACATGTTTGTTCAGTGCCGTGGGCACTCGCAGCATAATTAAATATATAGTAAGTAACATTTCTGCCAATTATTCCTGTTTTCAAACCAACTCACTGCTCATCAGTGTAAATACAACAAACAAGTTAATTAACCTCCTGAAAAACATTCCCCTGGAGGATTCTAAACCAATACTGTATGAGGCTGAACAACAAGACTCTATTATGTTCACAGAATTCTAGAATCTCCTGAATTGGAAGAGACCCGCAAGGATCATCAAAGTCCAGCATCTCAAGCCGTGTAAGATGTGTTCTGAGGAAAATGTAGAGTGGGTAGGATGTGTTACTGAGGGCTAACTGGATTGGATTATTGCAAATAAGACCCTGGGCAAAGCTGGTAATTGCTTAGTCATTGATCCAGGCAAACTGGGAGACAACTTGTATGCCACATGAAAGATCAGAGTGATACCATAGACTGAAATATTTTCACTTATTTTTTTCAGTGAAATGAGGGGGCACCAACTTAAGATAAAATAAAGAGCCCTGAAAACAACTGCCCCAGTATTTTCAAATTTTCCTTTTCTACCTTGAAAACAAAAAGAAGTTTTCTTTTCTCTGAGACTGGCTGAAAATAAGGTCATATTAATGTTTAAAGAACATACTTTCATACTTCTTTAAAATTTCTTTTCAGACTTCTTCATAATTGCCATCAGCCCCATAAAGGAAATCATATTGTTATATTGATTAACAGTGGCTGCATTTTCCAATTATTTTTATAATGAGTTTAGTGGCAATGACCCAGCAAATGGACAACGACCTCATTTCAGATTAATGTTAATTTGGTGTAAATTGTTATTTTTTCCCTTCTTACTAGCAAGTGATGGTGATAGATCCCCACTGTTAATTATTCAAAACTCCTCAAAATAGAGTTCACCAGGTGGAAATAATTAGCAGTTAATTGCCTCATGTTTATTACTCTTCAGAGATGTAAACAACCGTCTGGTTTTATTTGACAGTTGTAAAGACCTCTAGTAAATAAATTAGTGGCACAAATGTTGTAGTTATGGTATGAATAGGTTTTGTTGTGCATTTGCTTTATGAGACAATTCAATGTAAAAAAAAAAAAAATCTGCAACTTTCCCTCCAGAAAAGCAGCATTTCAGTAAGTGCAAACATTTGCCTTTTATTTCGTACATTTTTTTTTTTGCTTATTTTTTTCTTGGCTGAATAACTGAGTGCAGAAAAACATAAACAGAATGTTCTAATGCAAAACCACACATAAGAAGAAGGTTTTTGTCTCATTTGCACTTTTATGGCTTTAGAGGTTCTGTGTTAGAAAAAACATGCTTTAGTTGGCCAAAGTAGGAATTTTATTAGCACATGTATTGCTATCATGATGATTATTGTGATTTTTTTTGGAGTTAGGGGTCAAATGTCCCTTAGGGACCCAAATCCTGTTATGAATTTACATCCAGGAATGAGGCATTTTACCCAAATCAAAGGAAACTTTAGAACCCAGGTTGTTATATTTACAAAAAAATAGATTAACCATCAGATTAATAAAAGAGAGTAATTAGCCAAAAAATTGCAGTCACATTAAGATAATCAACAGTCATCCATCTGCATCTTATTCTTAAAATAGTATAGCTCTTTAAAGCCACTAAATGAGATCCATTCCCCTTAAAATCTGTCTTGATCCTCAGATGAAATGTGGTTGCGGCTTCTGATCAGGCTACAGCCAATATTTAAATTAAAAATTTGTGTTACCTGGAGCAGTGGATTTTTTTTTCCCCAGAAACTCCTTTCTTAATCTCAGCACTGATGGCCGGACGGAATAAGTAATATCTTCCATTCCCACTATGCTACTACTTCACAGAGAGTATTTAATTTTTTTCCAGTTTAGATAACAAACTATGATTTTTTTCTGAGGGAGAAAACTTTTTAAGAATTAAATTTTGGTAGTTTTGTTGGCAAATAGATCCTTCTGATTGATTTTTGCTATTGTTTATCTGATAAATATACCAAAATAATGACAAGCAACAGAGTTTTAGTATTTTTAAAACCTTACAATTTCTATGAATTTCTTAATAATTAAAAAAGTGGATATCTACCTGGGTGTATGTGCAACTTAGAGGGGAAATTTCCGGACTGCAAACTCTGATATCTTTGCCATGTAGAGCAAGCAATTAATATGATAAAAAAATACAATTAAACTTTAAAAAATTTCTTAATTTGTGTTTTTAAAGTGTCACATTTAGTTCCAGGCAACGTTACTGCTTTCTGCAAGGCTTGTCCTTGCAGTCAAGTATCTGTCTGATGCTGGTATCATTTTCTCTCAGATGTCATTAAATAAGGTTCATTGACTTATTTCTTTTATCAGTGTGACAATTTAATACTTTATTTAATTTTTACCTGAAAAGAAAATGTTGAATGTCTTGGAAGAAAATAAACACACACTTGTGTTTCTTTATCAAACGTTACAGTTAAAACAAAAGGATAAACTTCAGCTACTCCTTAATGAACTTAACTATCAGGTGATGATAAGCCAGTGTCAGGACAAGGTCAGGACTTTGTAAAAGTCCAAAATGTTACCACTCTGGACCAAGGCAGTGAACTTTTGACTTCAAGATTAAAATAGCAAATTAGAAACACAAGGGCCTACCTTAGAAATTTCTTTATATAATATTCTTGTTTACTCTTCAGATTTGAGGTTTTCTGTCATTTTGTCTGTCAGAACAAAGTTCTGCTGAATTTTATCTTCCATTCATTATTTTGAAAAGATCTTTGAAAAAAACCTTTCTTCTTTAAGAAAGAACATATTTCCCTAAAAAAAGTCTGTAATTCTCCCATCTAAATTCTCTCAAAATTTTAATTTTTTTTTCTTGATTGTGATCTTTTCTGGGTTATTTTTAGCCTTAAGATTTCCAAAAATCCATTTAGCATCTTTTTCATTATAATTTCTCTTTATGACTTTAAAATATCCTGATTGTGACCATATATTAGTGGTGTACATTGCTACAGGACTTACTGTTTTCTTAATGCTGTGTTTTAAACAGCAGGGAGTGACAATTCATTAACATGCTTTTATGTATGTATATGTTTATATGCACACCTACAAACTTTCACATGTAAGTGCATACACACACACAGGTAAATTGCTTGGTTAGTATTAAGGCTGTATTTTCATTTGTAGGTTTATAAGAAATCAGTATTCTCTATTGAAATTAGAGTGTGAAGTTCCAACGGTGGTTCATTTCATTTTTCAGTCCAAATTTAACATAGGTAATACTGAAACATATACAAAAAACTTATATACCAAACAAAACAAGCACTATTGATGTCTAAGTGATACAGGTATATATAATTCCCTGTCATGGCATTCTATGTGATAATTTAATAATAAGATCACTCCAGTTTTATTATTTTCTCCTTGATTTTTCTTTCCCTTGTTTTATGCTTTCATCGATCTCAGCCAGAGAGTAAAAACCTCAGGTGGATTTGCAAGCTTTAATTTTTGGGTTAAGCAAAAACATGTAATATTCAAATAGGGTTTTTTCAGCCTTAGAATTAGAGGCCTTGAAATTGGAACTGATGTTACACTTTCCTACAATAATATTTTTATGAGTGAAATTGGAAGAGCAGCACTCAGCAGGAGAAGAGGGAAAATGCATTTGGCTGCTGCTGTAGGGGAGTTCAATGTTTTGCTTGGAGAATAAAGGAGTGCTTTTACTGCAAATACCTACAAAAGAATCATTTTGTTCTGCAAAGCACACTCTTCTGACTTTCATTCTTGCCTGAGTTTTCTTCTCCCCATATACTAAAAAGTTAAAAATTAGGCTTAATGTTTTTAGGCATACAGTTGACCAGTTTTAAATGTTGGCATTGTCTGTAGATAAAAAAATGGAAACCTTTTCCTTTTAAAAGCATGCTAATAACATAAGACATTTAATATGGAGATTTCTGCAACTTGCTGAGGTGATAGGTAACATTCCCTACTTAACAGGTAAGGGACTAAAATAAAATACCAAGGCTAGTCTATATACTGGTACCACAGTCTTACCCAAATCCTTCTTCCTAGTCTATCAGGCAATGTGCAACTCATTTCTCTTTGCATGTCTCTCCCACAAATGCTGAAAGGGCAGACTAGAGAATATCCCAGAATATTGGCCAGGGCAGAATTTTTTTTAGCTATTTATTGCATGTTATTCTGTTTCATATAAATATTATATTCTATTGTATATAAATAAAGCCAAAAAATTATAAAATTGGCAGAGCTGGTGAAATTCCGTGTCAGTGCAAAGGGCACAAAGTCTTTTACCCGTGCTATCAGCTTTGCATTTCAGATTATGAGATTTCACTGTTATATCATTTTTGGAAATTTGAAAAGAAATGCTGAGTCCATATGAAATAAAATATTTAAAACAACAAAAGAGTGGCCTAGATATCAGTGAGAAGACTCCCATTTTAACAGTTTGAGATCTTTTGCAGCCATGCTGAGCCTCAGTTAGACAAACAAAGAGCAGTGTACACACAGAAGGATTCTGAGATCACAGTGGGATGTCTGAATGAAGGTGCCAAATGTGGTTGGAACTTGTGATAGAGGATACAAGCTAGAAGGCCAAAAGGAAAAGGACACCTTTAGCCCCATGGGTATCAATTGTCCTATGCATTGGAAAGAGTAGGGCTTACAACTACACATAAAAAAGACAGGACCGTCACCGGGGTACTTGTGAAGCAATAAGTGAAAAAGGAACACTTCTCTTCATATGAGGCTCTTACACAATCAGGTTGGTTGGTACTCAATCATTTTCTTCTGGAAATCCATTCAAGTTTATATCAATAGCACTGAGAGAAGTGTTTAACTTAGTCCAATTGTTCCCTCCTCTGGAATTCATGTTTCAACTGTTCTTAATAAAAAATCTTAAGAGTTAAATATTCCACTGCTTTATATAGTGTTAGTTTACCCCACCTGAAATTTGTACCCTTTTGTAACGATTTGTGTATTTCCCATCTTTGACATGTAAACATTTTGTATACGTTGTTCATAAAAAACATGGTCACAACATTTGGAACAGAATGAAATAAATCAGTTATTCTGAGTCATGAGGTGCTGAAGAAAAGGGAGTACTTCTGAATTCTATATGAAATAAAAATATTTTAAAAATCCAACTCATGCTGACCTCTGAAAAAAAGTTTTGGAAAAGTACCAAATTTTTTATTTAAGAAAGCTGAATTTGAGGTCTCATCAAGACAGTTCTGTGAAGTTAAGAGAAGCCTTTAAGTTCCTACTGATAGGTTTTGAAGCAGGGAAGTGGTCACAGCACCAAGTCTGACAGAGTTCAAAAGTGTTTGGACAATGCTCTCAGGCACATGATGTGCTTTGGGGTGTCCTGTACAGGACTGGGAATTGGATTTTGATGATCCTTTTTGGTCCCTTCCAACTCAGCATATTCTATGATTCTCTGATTCTATGATGTAAAATCTATGACTGCAACATCCAATAAAAATAACCAACCTACCTTAATTAACTGAGCACCGGCTACTTATACATATTTACTTGAATAGTAAATACTTTGGACAAAGACACTCCACAGTACATACATAGAGATGACGGAATGAATGAAAAAATGAATTAATCAGTCCTCTAGCCAGAAGTGACAGGCCAAAAAGATTCACTGTACTTAAGATGAGAGTTATTTTTCTTGCGTAAATGTAATGAAATTATAAGCTTTTGCCAGACTGTAAATAACTTCAGCAGACGACTTGGCTGTTTTGAGTACATTGGAAGCAGACCAAAATAAGAAGGAAAGAATAAGAAAGCATTCTACATGTGAAGTATAGGATTGGTAAATGTGTGCTTGTGTGCTCCTCCATGGCTTTAGCTTGTCTCCCTCAAACACCATGAAACTCCAGTAGATAACAAGAGGTCATCAGATGAATTGACATGAAAGTTCAAAGGTATAACTCACTAACACCAAGTGAAGTGTATTTCGTGAGAATTTTATAAATAGACCAAGAGTGGTGTTTTTTAAAGCTGTTTATAGCCTTCTGTAAACTTCAGGAGAAAGTGTTTGGTGAGAAAATGTACTGTGATTTTAAAAGCTGAAAGACATTAGGACAGGAGGGCAAGAAATAAAAGACACGTCGTCATCAATAATGATGTCAAAGCTAGGATTGATGCCTTAAGGGTGACAGATAAAAAATTGAAAAAAACAGAGTGAAGGGGAGAAGCAGCTTTACTGGTCAAAGGCCGATGATCCAAAGAGGAAAATCATAACAATCTCCTCATTTTTATAACATCTAGAGTGCCCATCCCCCATACTATCCAATTAAAGTCCATCTTACTTCTCTGTTACTCCAACTTCCAACAGAATTGTCTCTTATTACTTAACCCCACCTATGTACAGCCTCTAGTAGGCCTGGAAGCCTAACTCTGTGTTTTGTCTTATACTCCACTTATATATATATATAAGAATGCAAACACACTGGAACACAGGCTCTTCTGGCCCTTAATATTCCAAATTATCCAGCTACCTAGCTAAAGAAAATTCTCCAAAATATTGAGCATTCCCTTTAAGGCATCAGGATAAGCAAACCTTATGTGAAGAATAAAACAGAAATTGTTTTCATCAGATGAAGTAGTAAAAACAGCGAGAAGACATCTGCTCCTATAGCACGATTTTTTCTCATAGCATTGGGTGAGTCCTGTGAAGTGCCAGCTAGACCCATATTCATATCTAACATCTCAGATTGCATCTCCATGCATCCTGGTTATTTCCTCATTTTGGCCTGACAGTTTTGTGCGCCTGGTAAGGAGTGAATTTGGCTAGGTTTCTGGGGCCCTAGCATTGCTGCAGAAACAGTACCAGTAGCTACAATGAAAACAACAGATGTCTGAAAGTCCAGGGAAACAATCATTCTCTGTAGGTATCTTGGACATGCTGACCTCACCACATGTGTGATGTAGAGTTCAGAGCCACCTTCTCAGAAACTGCAGCTTATCCAGAATACCTTTGCCATCTGTGTGGATCCACACCACGTTCTTGTTGAAAATTGCTAAAACAAAGACAACGAGATTTTAGGGGAAAAAAACAACTAAATATTAGACAGATGTTCCATAAAATTCAAGTTGAAAAACTGGGGTGAAAGAGTAGAGACCTGACTAGGTTAAAAAGTTTTATCCCTTAGTTAATCAATTCTAGCCTGGGTTGTTAATGATTAAACATAGTTTCTATCAACCTGACTGTGCAGGGGACTGTGTTGAGTGAGACAGTGGCTTAGCTCACAGATGTGAAGCTGTATCTTCATCACATAGAAAAAAGGAGCCTGTCAAACATGCAGGGCTTGGTTTCCTCAGCAAAGAGATCACAGTAACTCTAAGGTCATCTTGAGCAGATCCCATGTGAGCTGTGCTGGTAGGAGAGCTGCTGGAAAGATTTGCATTACTACTCCTATGCTGTATATACTCTTATTCTTCCTCAAAGCCTTATCAATCTTGGATTTTTGCTGAATCATAAATCTGCTATAAAGCAGAAAAGTAAAAAAAAAAAGGAAATAAAGGAGAATAGTGGCTTAATGAAATGAAGAAATTCAGTAGAGTTAAAAACCCAAAGCCCAGTTAAAGGTAGTTAAAACTCTAATTAAAGTGCAGCCAAGCTATGTTCACTATCAACTTCTATAATCATAGGGACAGAAATTTTATTTTGATAATATGGGGGATAAAACCCATGAAGACATCAGATTAAAAAAATATTTAATGCATAATACAAATTTTAAATAAGATTAAAGAAAGCAACAAATGTATGGAGGCCTTAAGTTTTCTTTTACAGAAAGATGTAGGATATAGTTCTTTCTTTTAGTTGCCTTCAGTTGTAGGGCTTTGAATAACATATTTAACCTGAAAAAACTAGGAGTACCCCTTTTATGATTAATTTGTCATGAGAGTCTACTAGCTCCTTCAGCACACAGCCTTGGCTGGGTGGTGCTCGAGCAGAGAAGCCAAAGTCAACAGGATAAGGAGTTAACAGCTCCAGTGTACAAAATAGAGCTATCCATTGCTAACACATTTTTTAAAAATAATTTAAATAGCCCAGTGTGTGTCATAGACCCATTTGCAATAATTTTAATCTATACACTGACAGGCTATGTGGATTTTCACATGCTAATTTACCAGTTCAATAAAAAAATAACTGAATAGCCTAGTGAGTATCCTTGTCTAGTTCCCAAGCAACTTAACTTACACTGGCAAGTTATGTGGATTTTACCAAGCTTATTTACCACTGAAAATCAAAATGTATCTATTATAGTAGCCCCTTATCAAATTACATGCAGAATGTCATTTTTGTAACACTCAATAAATGATCTCATATGTGCATCATAAACCTTCACTTTTTTGCCAAAACTGAAGAAAAAGAGAAGCAATGCAGAAACATATCTTTAACATAAATATTAAACAAAAGGCATAGACAGAAAATGAGAAAAACAATTCTACCTAGCTCAAAAGACTAATGTACACCATCATGACCTCATAACAACAACAGTGTGATTCTCTGCAGGCTTCCCAATTAGGAACACCAGCTACTTATTCAAACAAGTGTGTACAAATGTAGCCTCATTCATACAAAATACATGAATCAAGGAATAAAAAAGTCTAAACACAGATGACTTAAAAGTGCAATCGCACCAAAAGCAATTTAACTGTTTTTTCATTACTGTAAAATTTTGGAAGAGGAGCCTATAGGCAGATGTTCATTCTGTAAACAGCTGTGCTGGTCAAAGATATTAATAACCTTCAGCTTGCTATCCATTCCTCTGTGAGAAGTGCTGTTTCTACCACATTATTGCTCATGGGGAGATATGTGTGAACAACACTGCTTAAACTAAATCTGAAATTTTTACTTAGTTTAGTAACTAGACACGAGTTACCCATCTGTTTCTACTTACCCAAAATTTTCTTAGTTGCTGACTGCTTCAGGATGTGGTCTCTTAACAGAACTACAACTATGACAGTGGTTATTAACATTTACCTGTTCTTTCTCTGTACTCTAATGCTCCTTCTACCATATTCTTTTATTTCAGCATTGGATAATATGGATGTAGGCCAAATCTCCACTCAACTCATTGTGAGGGTGTCAGTAAATATGCATGAAATCCAGTTGCTACAGTGATGTATCTAAAGAATGTTTGCAATCTCTAACTTTTCCTGTTAAATGCAACTCAGAGTATCTGACTGAATGTTCCTTTATTCCTTATTATGCTACTGTATGGAAAAAAAAGACTGTAATAAAATCAATAATATAATATTATGGACTCATTCTATCCTACACCATTTCTTGTCATTCCAAAGTGACATTGAAGTACCACTAAAGGAATACTGAACCCATTTTTCAATTATAGTAATAATAGCTACTGGTTGGAACAATTTGTGGGGGAATTTGGAAAGCACTTCTGCAGTTACTAAGCAGCGCCACATTCTTTCCAAGCACCAGTGATGGTATTAATTTTTCACCACACAATAATATTTTCCAAATAAGCCATGTTCAGACCTAGTGGTTCAGGCTCAGCATGTCTGGAAGCAACATAGAAAGGCAGGGCTGGCTGATGGAGCTGGTCTTGAAACACTTGCATAGAGGACTAGTTTCATAAATAGTTCTTTAAAAAACAGTGTGCCCACATGCTAAACTGATTATCATCAGAAAATGTACATGGAAAGAATGCATTCCAGCTGTCATCTTGACTCCATTTTGGGATATTGTTTTCTCCTTCTGGACTAATTTCTCCTTCTAGAAGTGTCTGTGGTTCAATAAAAACACACTCTTCTAGCTGAAAGGTCAGGGAAAACACAAAAAATGAGCAAGGTTCAATGCTTTCTGCCATGGGGATCAAGATCTAGTCCTGTCTTTGCAGTTGCTGTGCAGCCAAGGAAAACCATTTTTCTTGTGCATTGCATATTTTTACCTGCAAAAGGGATTAATGGCACTGACATTTTTTACAAAGAAATTCAATTTTTTTTTCATAAAAATAAGTATTGGCAAGTGGAATATAATTATCAATATGTACAAGGAAATAACTTGCATTCACAGATGCCCTATTAGAAGATTTATTACCCTGTCTAAGAACAGTTTTCTATCAAGGACAGACTCACTGTGCATTAGAACTACCTGAGCTTTTTTAAGCATTCTGTTCTTTTCGACATGAGAAATAAGAACCTTAAAACTAGGTCTTGCAATGAAAAGGTATTGCATTTCTCAGAGAAACCTAAACCTATAAAAAGATACCTCTTACATGCCATTTTTGGTGGCAGTTTGTAGCTTTACCATTAGGTTTACTATTGCAGTGAGGCCATTGTCTGTAATCTGATTATATTGGTCTGGCAAGGGACAATTTTGTGATAAATTACATATTCAGGATGCACAGGAATATAGTGTAAGATATTACTGAAGTTAAATGAGTATTATACGAGCATGCATCAAAGGATTCCAAAATGAGCCAATTTGAAATCCTAGTGCAGTCAGGGGTGTGGGCAAACTTCTGCAGTCTTATCAGTAGGCTTCAGACCTGATCAGTTGAGTTCTATAGCCCTTTTTTCCATTACTGAACTTATTGCCCCACTTAGTGGATGCCTTATTATTATTGCTCTGAAAGTAAAAAGAAAAACAAGCAAACAAACAAAAACAGCAATAAAACCAACAAAGCACCAAGTAGAAATAAAAATATTTTCCCCAAAGACCTTTATTTTGTATAAAATGTCCAAGTGCAACAACAATCTGACACTGTATGCCTTTAAATGGGAGTCTTATGCAAAATCATATTAACAGTCTACAATGTCATCAAACTTTTAAGCTGGTAAACATTTTCGCAAATACTTAGGGATCATGCACAGATTCTTGATGCCTAACTAGCTTGATTGTACAGTGGATCATACTAAAATATGTATGCATTATTAAAAGATAATAAATCAGGTATATCTATAACATAGTATTTCAGTATTTATGGAGATTGATGATATTCATCCCAGAATCCTCAAAGAGCTAGCTCATGTCACTGCAAAATGTCTCTTGATGATTCTTTAGTAGTCTAAGTCTTGTGAATCCAGAGATGACTGAAAGCTTGCAAATGTTGTCCCGATTTTCAAGAAGGGCAAGAAGCAAGACTCCAGAAACTACAGGTCTCAGTCTCTCTTCAGTGTCTGGTAAAGTTATGAAGATTATTGTGGGAAGTATTGAAAATCACCTGAAAGACACAGTCACTGGTCATGGCCAGCACGGCTTGATGAAAGGAATGTCCTGCTTATCAAACCTGATTTCCCTTTATGACAAGCTAACCCACCTAGCTGATCAAGGGAAGCCAGTTGATGTAATCTTTTTGGATTTCAGTAAAGCTTCGGATACTGTCTCTCACAGGATCCTTCTGGACAAAATGTCCAACCCACAGCTGAATAAACACATCATGTGGTGGGTGAGCAATTGGCTCACGGGTCGAGTGCAGAGGGTAAGAGTGAATGAGGTGACATAAGACTGTGAGCGGTCATTCGTGGGGTTCTGCAGGGCTCCATCTTAGGCCTTGTGTGTGTTCTTCATCTTCATAAATTACTTGGATGCAGGACTGAAGGGGATATCAAGCGAGTTTGCAGATGACACAAAACTGGGAGGACCTTGACTGGGAGGACTGGGCAATCACCAACTGTATGAAGTTCAGCAAGAGAAACTGCTGGATTCTCCATTTGGGATAAAGAAACCTTGGGTAAATGTACAGACTGGCAAATGAGATGCTGGAAAGCAGTGCTGCCGAAAGGGACCGGGGGGTCCTGGTCAATGGCAAGTTGCATATGAGTCAGCAGTGCCCTGGCAGCCAGGAGGACCAGCCATGGCCTGGAGGACATTGGGCAAAGCATTGCCAGCCAGTCGAGGGAGGGGATTGTCCCTCTCTGCTCTGCACTGGTGTGGCCTCATCTTGAGTATTATGTTCAGTTTGGG
>VXBA01003282.1:123998-194941 GCA_013399895.1 Serilophus lunatus | reverse complement strand
TAATAAACTGTTCACCTGCTGCAAACTCTATTCATTTTTCCATCACCTTTATTGAACCTGCCCCCTAGATGACAAAAGTGGTCTTAAACCACCACATAGAGACCATCCAAAAGAGGGCAATGAAGAAGATGAAGGGCCTTGAGAGGAAGTCATACGAAAAACAGCTGAGGTTACTTGGTCTGTCCAGCCTGGAGAAGAGGAGACTGAGGGGAGACCTGACTGCAGTCCAGAGCTTCCTCATGAGGGGAAGAGGTGGTGCACGCACTGATCTCTTCTCTGTGATGATGGTGACCAATGACAGGAGCTGAGGGAATGGCCTGAAGTTGTGCCAGGGGAGGTTTAGGTTGGATATTAGGAAAAGGTTCTTCATCCTCTGGGTGAAGAAGGTGGCTGGGTACTGAAACGGGCTCCCCAGGGAAGTGGTCACAGCACCGAAACTGATAGAATTCAAGAAGCATTTGCATGATACTCTCAGGCATACAGTGTGACTCTTGGGGATGGTCCCATGCAGGACTAAGGGTTGGACTTGATCTTTGTGGGTCCCTTCCAACTCAGCACATTCTATGATTTGCATTGTCATATATATGCGTTATAATTATTTTTAGCATAGGAACACCTTCAAGTGTGGAATTTTTCCCAAGAAATATAAATTCTACTTTTCTGTCCGTCCTTTGTTATGCAGGTTAAAGACAAACATTAATTTTATTGATACTAGAAGAAGAAAACAGAGACATTTTATTCTTCTAGTATTTAAATTGGGCAATATTTGAGTAAAGTTCAACATTTCACTACAGGATTTAGGTATGAAGTCCAGAAATTTAAGCTTCACCCATTCCTATCAGAATTGAAATTGTCTAATATTGTAGGGCCATGTGGTAATCTACTTCTGGGCGCTGTATAGCTACTCCCTCTGTGGAAAAGGTAAGTGAAAACAACAGGACTATTTTAAGTAGAAGCCATTCCTTTTGAGGTATTAAAGTAGAAAATGCAGTCCTTATTTAATATCCTGTCTACAACAGTTTTTAACATGCTCTTCTGCCAAGCCAATCAAACAGAAAAAATCATTGGCAGAATAGGTTTGACAAGACATTAGAAAAAAATTGAGTCATTTCCTCTGTCCCTGCAGACATTAGCATTTATTCTTCTGTAAAATCTTCATTCATAGTGATTATGTAATAATGCATTATGGCATAATGCATTCTGTAAAAATTACTTCACATTCCTTCATGCTTATTTGAGAATAACCAGAGATTATGAACTACTGAATACATAGGCAATTAATAACCAGCATTCATTTTAAGTGTTGATATCTATGATAGTCATAGCCAAATAAATCTTGTGTACTCAGCTTTTGGTATATCCAAGAAATCCAAGGCACTGAACTCACTTAATGTTCTGCATGAAATTATTCCTTACCTATACAGGTTAACTGTGCAAAATCCTATCTATCTTTTCATGCACAGTTGTCATTTTTCCTACTAGTTTCTGAGCAGTTTTTGTCATGGTTACAGAGGCACAGCCAAATCCTATCAGACTTTCACACAGATTATAGCACCAACAATACATTTTAAGTCTGTACTAGCAAATAATTTGTCTCTTTGCTCCCTACATGATGACGCCTAACTTTGATACAGAGGGTGATGAGCTTTAAAGATTTCTTCAAGAGCCTTCATTAAAAGTGCCATATCATTTCCTCTGCCATACTGAGGCCTTCAGAACAAATCTAACAAGACATGAAATCTAATCAGACCCTGTGAACCTACTACGATGTTTGAGGTCACACAGCAAAAGTATCAGAATATACCATCCTCTTCTCTGAAGGAACACTTTATAAGTGTGAAGATAGCAGTAGAGAAAGACAAGTCATAATATCTGAGGTATCTGGCAACCCTAGTTGGCGTGGAGTTTTACAGAGATCTCTTTCAAAGCAAAGAACCTTTCTGGCTCTTCTGTCTAATGCCAGGTCACTTAAAAAGCAACCTCTAAGTAAATATATACTGACTCCACCCTACTTGTCTTGGTAGGAGTCTATGAAGCTGACAGTTCTTCCACAGACACAGGATTCTGTACCTAGCTATGCAAGTTAATTATGCAGTGCCATATTTAACTTGCATTTGTGGATACACCCTCTGTAGCCTGAAGAAAGTCTATAGTAAAGTAAGCTTTTTGCAAACCCTGATGTAACTTATTTAAAGACTTCCCATTGTCCCACACTTTATACACAAGGAATTCAAGACAATTGCTTGTATCATTTTTCTTGGGCTACTTGTATAGACACCACTACTTCTGGAGATAAAAATGATTCTGCTTCTACATGACCAATTACCAAGAAAAAAAGATATTCTAAAAATGCATGTTTTGAAATTACTTTAACTATTGCAATCAGTTAAGAATGATATAATAAAAAATTGTGCCAGTTTTAAAAATAAAGGAAAAGGGGAAAGGGAGAAAGAGCTGTGTTTGGATGAAAGATATTGGAGCTAAAATATGATTTACAACTGACATTTTAATGGTTTTTACAGCCAGATATAAACACATTTATACCTTGAGTCTGATTAGTCAAAGATTAACATATTCAATAATGTAATAAAATTAGTAATGTGTGCACTACTGAAATAGTACTTTATTCCTCTTTTCAAGCGTTTAATGCAGTAAATAACAAAGGAGCACAAGAATTACACACCACAGTTGCTATTTTAACTTGTAAAGAAAAATTAATGGATTTTTCTTGTGGGAAGGAAGGAAAGGAAATGAAGGGAAGGAAATATATTTCTTTTGCTAAATATTTCCTAACCAGAGTAAAAAAAATAAATTATTACAGGAATTGTTTCTAAATTTAAGTGCAAAGTTGTACAGACAATAGAGATAGTTATATATACACATACATATATGTGTGTTCTAAGGTTGTACTTTTTCACAACCTTATATTGAATTCCAGTATTTTCACATTCTTATGAAATTAGACTAGTTGCTGTCTTATACAGGCTACATACAGAAGAAAACTAGGTTTCCTCTTGCTACCAAATGTGTTCCTTTCTCGTATATTCTGTGGTCTCTTTCTGTGATATTAATTCTATCTGCTGTCTTAAAAGCTTAAAATTTTAACTCCGACGCCACTAGAATTTCCTGTTCTAAGCTGAAAGATTAATTTGTGGAGGATCAAAGAGCTCAAGTTTAAGTGTGGCTAAAACAAGCAGGAGGGAAGGAAATTGAGCCTACCTGCTGAACAATATTTGTCAGGAGTGCATGTACAGCCTATCGTCAGGCAGCAGGTAATTGGTAAAGAGGTAAAGAAGGCATTAGGTGTAGGAAGACATGCTTAAAACTGCCCGTGAAACTCTTGTCTCAGCCCTGGGTTTCTTAGTACAGTGTCCCTAACCATACAGTTAGGCATATTTTTAATTCTAAGGTGAGATATTTTATATGTTAGTGTATCAGGAAGATGTTTGTTCAGCTGTGATCTTTTCACTGTTGATCACTTAAGTTTTGTCCTTTTTGTCTGCACTATTTTATGTATGCCCAAAGCAGTTTATTTTGCAAATCCTAAAAAAGGTCTTATACGCAGTTATATAACTGATAAAATTTTGAATAGTATTGCCCAGAAACTGATTTCACAGAAGGTCTTTTTTATTATAAATACTAAATGATCATTAAGGATTAACTAAATATATAGATATTTTTAATCTTCTTAAACCAAAGTGTAAAAATCAGGATTTCACAATTGAATGATTTTGGTATTAAATTAAATGGAATACAGAAAGATTATATTTTCACAGTAAAGTCATATCTCAATAACTTTATTTTAAAATTAAGTAATTAATTAGACTATAATTTTTCCCAAGAAATATGACAAGAATTATTTTAGGAAGAATATTTTAATATAATTTCATGCAAGTCTTTTTTTATAAATATCAATAAACTGAATACCTTTTTTTTCTTGTTTCCTTTAGGTATTAACTGAAACAGTTGAAATTCAGGCTACTTATACAGAGCTGATGTTGTTTAAATATATCTTTTGATACTCTAAAAAATCAGAATTTAAGTCTGCAAGAACTGGCACTGAAGTTCCAGGCCAAGTCAGAAAGTTAAGATGTCATAGGAATAACTGAAATATGGTGGGAGAACTCACATGACATGGATGGCTATAGAGTATTTTGTAGACAGGCAATGAAGAAGCTGTGAGCAGCCACTTTCTTAGAATTGTGGGAAACTGCAACAAAGGCTTTGTCTTTTTCCGAGTAGACAACATCCACAGTCTTTCCCTCATCCACTAATTGGATCACCTTGTCACAGAAGGAGATCAGATTAGCCAAGCAGAACCTGTTTTCTATAAACATGTTGTCTGGGCTTGATCCTCCAGTTGTGATGACGCTTAAGATGGTCTGCTCCATGACTTGCTCTGGTGCCAATGTCATGCTGACAGGCCTGTAGTTCATCAGATCCTCCTTCCAGACCTTTTTGTAGATGGGTGTTATATTTGTCAACTTCTAGTCACCAGTTACCTAGGAGTAAATAACTGAAAATGGCTCAGTGAGCTCTTCCGACAGCTCCTTATGGGAGATCGGTTTCCTTAGCTTCCTTTTGTTGCAAATGCATTTATAGAAATATTTTTTTGTTGTCATTTACTGCAGATTAAGTTTAGATGAGCTCTGGCCATTCTAATTTCCTTGTTGCATAACTTTGCAATATTGTCACAGTCCTCCTGAGTTACCTGGCAGCTCTTACAAGGCCCATAAATTCTTACTTTTTCTAGGCTGTACTTCTTGCCTCACAGATCATCCTTCTTGGCACATGGGGAGAGACTGCTCCTGCATTTTTAAGATCTTCTTCTTGAAGAATGACTGATCTTCCCGGACTCCTTTGTCTTTCAGTACTCCCTCCCAGGGGGCATAAACCTAAACAGGTTAAATTCCGCCCTTCACGCTACAACCATCTTGCATAAGTATTGACTCCCCCAATCTTGTAGTGGTCCTTTCCATTCTTATGTTAAATATTTATCAGTTTTTATAAGACAGTTTTACAAATCAAGAGTCACGGAACTGACAACTCCTAGAGGTACAAGAAAAGGCACTCAAATCTCTTCAGATTATTTCAGTGAATTGATGAGGGATGTCTTTATTAAAAAAACTGTTATGAAAGATTACATTTTTCTTTGCATTTCCAAGCTCTCTACAAAACAGCACAGAAGGACTGACCTTCAGCCAAATAATTATATTATGCATAGTGGGAGGGAATAAAAAACAACAGACCATCAATAAATCCTCCACAAATAATTCATTCTCCAGATGAAGTTCAAGCCTGCACTTAAAGTACAAAGGAGCTGACACAAAATTTCAATAAATTGCCTTTTATGAGGGAAGGTAACAGCTTCTGTGTCATTCAGGTGTCTTAAACCAGTGTTTCTCTCTCATATTAATTACAGAAAATTGATCCCCTGGCCCATGTATAGAAAGTCTCTTCATCAGCAGTTAAATCCGTTTCCAAGTCCCTTTTCGTCACCCTTGGAAATTCTGTAGCTGAATTGCAGTAGGAGAAAATGTTCAACATCAGTTATAGTCTCCCATTCCCACCCTCAGTTGTTTCCTTCTGTAGTAGTATCATATGAAAACTACAGGCCACCCAAGCTAAAGTATTGAAGAGTCCCTTTGAAGATCAGCAGCCATCAGCTATTTCAGACAACATGGAAAGATTTATAGTGTGCAAGCATGTGAAATATTAAGCACTCAAAGGTTACAAAAATGTCAAACCGTTTCAGAAAAGCTTTTAAAATTCAATTTCTTGTTTGTCAAATCAACAGCTCTGAAGATCAAAGTAATTTTCTGAATTGTTGCCACCAGAGCAGCCTCCTACTTCTGATGAAATGTCCCATCCAAACTGGAACTCTCAGTTTTTCAAGGACAAGCATTAGATTAAAACATGTAATATATGGCTTATTCTTCTTTACACAGTTAATCACACAATTCAGTTTTCCAGGTTTCACATGTGGTGTATATCTGAAAATGATTGGAAAATAATCTTGAAGGCTTAAATTTATGGACTTGATGAGTGGTGGAAAATTATGAATGATTATTCATTAAGTGCTTGTGACTTGTTAAGTGCCACAAAAAAATATGGGATGAAAAAATGGTGCTATTTATACTGTGAAATTTAAATACAATATTTCATATATGTAAAATTTCTAATATCTAAAGCAGCTTTACCTCACATATGATTTTTTTATATATACTTATTTGGGGAGGATTGAAGGTTCTTTTAAGTGAGCAACTTACGGTACTTGCAGAGGCTGCATTTCTGCAACAGCTAATATTGTTTTCCTGTCAGTAAAAGACAGGGAGTTTGCCGAGACCTGGGGCAAAATGTTGCAGTTAAGTTCTGAGGCTTGAGGATAGGATCATCCTTTTCTTATGTGACAAAGATAAAAATCATCACAAATGGTCACAGAGACGTTTTTTTGTAATCAGAAAGAAGATGCTGGACAAGAGCCATCAACACAGAATGAGAATCTTGTGACTGCCTTTTTTTTTTGAACAGCTTATTTGACAAATTCTTAGTGATTGACCAAGTGGAAACATGGGATACCTGTTTGGTTTAAAATCCCTTCTGCTCTCTTAATCCGGATAGATGAGTAAAGGTACCTGGTGTTCAATTAATTTAGCTTTCTTTCTAGAGATAAGCCTGAATAAACAAAGTTCTAAATAATTAGAGAGGCACACCAAAATAGAAACAAAATGGAGAGAGGGAGTAAAACTAATTAAATATTGCTCCTCCTCAGTGAGTTCTTGGGACACATATAGTACCGAAATGACAGTTCTTGTTATCCTCCAGTTCTTTCTTCTCAAGCATACAGAAGTGGGAAACAGGAGAGGGACACAAACCTGCAACTGTAAATTTCAAGTAGTTGTGCTCATTTTAACATATTCAGGAGAATATCATTAATCATGTATGGTGGGTTGACCTTGGCTGGATGTCAGGTACCCACCAAACCACTCTACCATTCTTCTTTCCAGTTGGATAGGGGAGAGGAAATAAGATGGAAAACAACCTGTAGGCAGTTAACTAAAGCAAAAGTGAAATTTTGCATATTAACAAGGAAAAAAAAAAGTTATTCTGTATTTCTGATTAGCAAGTGATATTCAGCCACTTTCCAGGAAGCAGGGCCTCATCATGTGTAGCGGTTGGTCAGGAAAACAAATATTATAAAAAAAGAATGCCACCCCTTTCCTCCTCCTTTCCTTAGTTTTTGTATCTGAGCTGACGTTGTAAGGTATGGAATATCTTGTAAGTTAGTTTGGGTCAGCTGGCCTACTTGTGTCCCTTCCTAGGATCTTGCCCACCCCCAGCCCCTTATTGGAGAGGAAAAGGTTGAAGAGACAGTGCTGATGCTGTCCCAGTTCTGCTCAGTAGTAGCCAAAACACTGGTGTGTTTTCAACACCTTTGTAGCTACCAGTGCAAAGCACAGCACTGTGAGGGCATCTTTGGGAAAGTGAACTCCACCTCAGCCAGACCCAATACATGATGACACAGCTATCACAGATAAAATAAGAAAGATAACCCACAAGAATATGGTTTATCAGTTCCTGAGTTGCAAATAGCTTGGTTCTTGTCTTCACAATTTTTCCTTATTAAATTACAATGACACGAGAACAGCCTGGTGATCACAAGACAAGCACACTACACGAAGCTCTAAATTGAGTCGCGCAATGATTTTTTTCTTTCAATAAACAAAAGGTAGAGACAAAAATTTCTTGAGAGGCATGTCTGGCAGGAATCCTTCCCTGTCATTAGGATGTGCATTCTGACCAGAGCTTGTGGTGATTACATGATGGGGAGAATCTATGTTTATGTTGAGGGGCGTGTGGGGGAAGTGTTTACCTAAGTATTCACATTCAGAATTTACTGTGAAATCTCTTCAGCTTGCACATCACTAATTCCGTGACAGCTAAGAACAACAGAAGTACATTAACAAGGCTGTACAAGCTGAGTGGATAATAGAAATGCTGTCTAGAATCCCAAGGGAGATGGTATAGCTGTACCACTGAGATAAATCAGGGATTTATGAGAGACAGGCCTTCCCTGCTTTGAGAAACCATTACTGTCGTGTCATATGCTTGACATGATACTCTGCTGTTCAAGTTACTGAAGTGTATACTCCTAATCTTGCCATTATGAGCTCTGACCTTTCAAACATGCTAGCAGAGCCAAAAGATCCAGTTTTGCTGGAGGAGTCAACAACACAGCAAAAAGGATTTTTTTTCCTGAAAGGGCAAACTTTATTTTTAAATTAATTTTATTTATTTGAAAATGTGAGTCCAAGATAATTTTAAAAATCTATTAAGAGTACTTTCTTCAAAGGAAATTTATTATAATTAACAGAAGAGGAAGAAGAAGGACAAAAGTATGCATACATGTCTCCTCAGAGTTCAAAAACTAGTTGACAGAAGTCAGCCTAGGCACTTCAGAAATATACACACTATATTCTTGCTTGGAATATCAGACTTTTTTTTCAAATACCTGCTGCTGAGACAAAACATGAAACAGCATAGTTTTAAAATATTGCATATATAGATATATATAAAATCATCACCTGCTTGCAGCTTTTTCTTCAAAATCTTCATCGTATAAAACTAATAAAATAACAAATTTTTCCAACAAAAATCACTTGTGTACTCTCATAAACTCACATTCTTTTTACTCCTACACCATCTCAAGGTGTTATACAAAAGTCTCAGTCTATACTAATTTTATTGTCAAATAAATTACCTTACTGTCAAGATTTAAATTTAATCTTCCACATATCTTAAAAAGTTCTATCTGGCAAAAACCCACTTCCTCCTCTAGGAAGAGCTGGATCTGTTTTTCCCTGTTCTTAGATGTGTCTCATCTATGCCTCATTTGCTTTCAGTGATGAGGATTAACCAGGCTACACTTCCTTAAGTGCAGGTGTTCACTCTATCCCAGCCACCAAATAACCTTGTTGTATGAGTAGATAAAAAATTTCCCAACAATTTTGCAGTGCTTCTGCACACAGACAGAAAATGTTCAGACCCAAAGAGTAAAAATCACTTAAAGAGCAAAATATTCCTTGTCCTTATAAAATGTAAGCCACAGAAAATCAATGTTTAAATTTAGTCATTAGACAATCTTTAGACATATTTCTCCAAGCTTTTACCAAAGATTTTTTCTATATTCTTAATTTTATTATTTTTTAAAAGAAACTAAATACATAATAATTATAGTTTTACTTGTAGGTATGAAATCACTTTAAATCAATTCTCTTACACTCCAGAACTGAGGAGAACTTTTCTAAATTATAAATACCTGTCAAAGGTAAGACTACTAAATAAGTCTTTTATAAGAAGAAAGATTTTTTTTTTTTCCACAATATTGTTGTAGGTTATCCACCCTTTAGACAAATGTTTCTTATACACAGAGTGTATAGTTTACAATAGATGATTATGAGAAGATATTAAATAAAAGACAAAATCCAATATAACTAGAATTTATGTTCAGACTTTAACACATAGAATAAAAATATTAATAGAGAATACTAAAGTAAAAGAGAAGTTTGGAAGATATTTTTCAGGTTGCATGTATATACAGATTTTGAATGAATATGCTATCTGTGCATTACTTTGATATTTAAAAGAAACCAGTAACAGACATTCTCCAGAAACATTTGGCAGTGACTTCAAGAATTAGAATAAACAGTTAATTTACTAAAAAAATCTCAGTTCCCACCCACCAAATGGAACTATAGTTTGTGAATGCATTAACTAAAAATAATGAAAATTTAAATAATTATAAATATTTTAAAACATTCAAGAAAAGGCAGATTTACATTTGAATTAACAGAACCATTAAGCAGTGATATTTCTATGAATAATGCTATTCTGATGCCATTTGAGGAAGTTTCTGGTCATAATATTGTCATATCAGTTCTCAAGAAAATCAGGTCTTCAAACTTCTATGGGGTAACAAGTAATTAGATTTTAACAAATATGAGGCAACAGCATATAACAGATTGTCTAAAACTTTCAGAGGTGAATAAGCAATAAAATGCAACTTAGTAGAAAAATGTTATTAAAAAATGCATTTCTATTTGCAATGACTAATAAATTCCCCTAAACTGGAAGCAAATAATGCAAACCACATTTTATTTTAAAGAAGCAGAACAACCAGTAACTCCCTTCTCAAAACACTAATAATTCAATTTTAATACTAAAATAAAATGATTTTATCAAATATCTTCAACATTTTCTGCTTTTTTACATTGTGAATTTTAATTATAAATGCTGCAATTTTGAAAACAGTTTAATTTTTTATTTTAAAATCTATTTTTGTCAATGAACATAAAACTAATATTAAGGACATGAATATAATATAAGAACTTTTTCATATGAAAGAGTTTGAAGCTGAAAACATTTTCTGTTTTTCCCATGCTTATCTTTAACTATGGAAAATATTAATATAACGAAGTTTCCTTCAATTGTTCTTCATTCTGCAAAATAAAATCCAAGTTCTGTAAACTCTACCCAAAAATATTCCACTCCTGTTACTGTTCACTTTTATTTAAAAAGCAGAGTATTTCCAGTCTGACTTTGAGACCAACTCTTCCTGAGTTGTGCTTTGATAGAAGTGCTGACAGCTGATATCCATCTGTCTCCAAATTAGAGTAAGTGCACCAGCAGTCTGAATGGTGATTGTTTTTTGGAGACAAGGGAATCAAGGAAGAGTTAACGCTGGGAATTGTAACCATAGTTGATTTCTCCTTTCTCTAACCTTATAAAGATAATATGCACCAAACCATTATGAATCATTTGAGAATATGAAACGAGCAGGGAACGGTAAATATCTGTTACATTACAGCAAGTAGATATAATAAATAAATTTAAGCAAATGGAGGTCTGTAACAACGTCCTTTAAATTTCAGAATGCAGGGCAATTTAAAGTAAAATCAAGACAGAGTTTCTGATACACTGTAATCTTTGGAAAAAGCTGAAAGATGTTTCAGCAAATTGTTTCTTTGAAACTATTAACAGCAGGTATAGAAGTGACTGAAGAAAACTAAGAAGATTTTTTTTCTTTAATCAGAATGGATGAAATTTATTCTGAATATCAGCAAAGGTTGTGTTCAGGAATCTTAGTAAAGGACCTATGTAGGTTTCATAATGGCATCTATTAAAAAAAAAAAAAAAAGAAAACAAATGCTTTCTTAATGTGGTACATATTTGATTTAGTGAACACAAAAATCTGTCTGCTGTTTCTTTATAATTACCTGCAAGGAGAATAAAATATAATACCTTTATAAGAGGTTCTCTGAGCCATCACAAGATGTTGTGTTTCATCACAAGAGACAATGCAAACCTTTGTTTCCATTGTCCTCTTAGTACACTTCTTGAGGACATAAAATTACTGAATGAAATAAACATCAGCTCTGAACAGATATTTAGCAGTAGCCCAGAAGCACTAATCTTGAGATCCCTTTTTTTGAAAAGTCCTCATATTCATTTGCATCCATCTGCAGCTGCTGAGATTGTTTTGATCATGGTACTTCAGCAAGAAAAGTACCTATGGAAGGTTATTACAGCAGCTCACCCAAAGTCGAGTTACACCTCTAGAACATTGCTAATCTCACCCTGAATTTGCAGAAATTATTTCGGTGATGTTCAACCTCAGGTTAAGGGAAAGAAAAAACAAAACAACAAAACAACCAAAAGAACAAACCAAAGTAAATTTCTATACTTAACTGTTTTCTGTTTTACATGTTTGGAAGCCAATCTTTCTAAGTTTATCAACACTACTCTCATCAAATTTAAGATACTTTTGTGAACTTAATACCCCTCATGCCCTCTAAAGCTGATTCTACTTCTTTTTTTTTTTCTCTTAAGACAACCATGCATCAAAATTCATCATTGCATATATGTACTAAATATCTACACAACAATATACATTGTACAAAAATATTTCCATTTACATATGTCAACCCACGTTTGATCAGCTGGTACCATTGAACAGCAAATCTCAAATGATTAGAGGAATTCTTTTGATTTATATAGGAACAAGACATCCAAGAATAGGTATTTGAACTGAGTCGCTTTATAACTATGTCCCAAGTCTGTGGATCCATATCTTTCATAGGCATCCACAGTCAATTCCATCTGGTGGGGCTTTTTTGCTCTAGATCCTTACTGCTTTGTCAGTATAAAAACGATGACTATACTTTTCAAAGTTTAAACAAATATGCTAGTACGGACCAAAGAAAGTCCTACATTTGATCTAATAGTTAAATTAATAAAATTTTTTAATTTAAACAAAATTAACAAAAAAGTATGATTTAAACTAAAACTTTTCTGATTACCTTTTTCGGTCTTGGGAATCTTTTTTTTCTGGAAAACCAGGATGAGTGAGATTGAGGAAGCAGAAACACAACAAAAATCACATATCCCACGGTAGGTAATTGCCAAGGAATGATTATGATGTCTACTAGAGATGTCAGAAATCCATATTTAAATTCTGTTCTGAGTCAGTGAAACATAAAGTCCTTGTTCTCTCAACAAGTTAGAGCTATGCCTTTCCTGCAGTTAGAAAGAGATCATTATTTGGCAAAACAGTACAGTTTCATGGAGCAAAGTTTTTTCTGGATATTTTTATTATTGACAGTCAGATAGGCACATCTAATTTTCTTTGCAAACTGAACCCTTATAGCGAAAAAAAAAAAAAAGTGAGAAATCCATAAGAATCTCTTAAAAATGAAACCACTACATGATTTTTTTTCAGATGCAGTTTGATATTTAATTTTAGAAAAAACTAAAAAATCAAATCTCCCTTGTTCTTTGACAGACAAAATTAGGATGAAATCCCACTTTAAAAAGCAGTTTTGCAGGATTTTTGACACTGTGGTATTGGTTAGTAATTTACTACCTGTCAAATTATTTATAACCCTCAAAATCCTGTGGATAAGAAAGGAAAGGAATGAGAGTGAAGATAAAATAAGAGTATGACTTAAAAAGCATTTTCAAAGGCAAAACTATTTTTGAGCTCAAATATTTTTTTAGCTCAAATTTTATCTAGTTTAGTCTTTCCACAGTAAAATCAGAAAATGGGTATGAAATTTTATTAGTTCTAGCAGTCCTGAACATGGCTGAATAGCTAGTCGCAAAGCTCTGAGTTCAGTAATGGATAGATTGGCAAGATTTTTCAAAAAATGTCTTTCTTTTCTAGTACATACAATTAATATCTTTGTTTTAATTTTAAATTTAGTAAATAATTTCTGGACAGATTATATAGCTCATCCTCTAAGCACTAAAAGTAGCTATGATTTTTTCCATAGATAAGAAATTTGTGTATTTGAAATGTTTAAAAATACATTTATTCTCCAAATGTAATAATTGTCCCAGTATCATGACTCAAACAAAGACTCCTCCTGTAGTTAATCCAGTCATTGTCTCTCTGGCACTATTTCAGGAATGCTGCTTTGAAATTTACCTTGGTCTTTTCTTCTATCGAGGTTGCAATAGAGTTTTCAGAAGAATTAGGGACTTGCCACTGAATACAGTATAGGTGATATCAAATATCAGCAACAGAAATAGCATTAATCTAGCTCAAACCAAAATATTGAGAAGAGGAAGTCTACCTGAAAGTATCACATCCTTCAGAGCAATTTGGAAAGAAAATTTATACAAGTAATGTAATAGTAAGAATTGTGACTTTGCATTTAACATTTCTACTGCCTCCTGCATTATATGGGTGGCTGTGAGGATTTGAAATTGCAGTCTGAACTATAACCTCCTAACCACTATAATTGATGTCCTGCTTTTACATCCAATTTTGCAATTAGAAAACAAGACATTTTTGCAGCTCTAAACACATTTGAATCTGAGGAAGACTAAGATTTTCAAATGCAGATGTTTTAAAATAAATTAATTTTGCTGAAAATCAGTGTAAGTCTCCTGCTTAAAGACCACCAAAGTCACCCACTGCACAATTCCCAGTTTCTATAGATATTTTCAAGTACGTTTGTTGCTAGAAATCTTTGTCAGTGTCATGATTCAGGAATTTATAATTTTTTGAATAGTTGAACTGTAGTTACCTATGATGGGGTTCCAAATGCCTTGTTTCTTTTTCCATTCAAAAATAATCTTGATGCCAGAAATTTATACATGTAAGAGTGAGCCAGAGAGTGAGCTCATAAGTGTGTGTGACTGCATGTGAAAGACAGGGGAAGAGAAAAAGTTGAATGTAGAAAGAAGTGTGATATGCAAGGGAGTGAGGCACAGAGGTTAATTTATATCCTATAACGCATATATATATAACTAGGTGTATATATATACATATATAACTAGAAGCATATCAAATAGGACATAAATATATCCTATCCAAAATGTAATAAAACTGGTTTTATTAAATATTTCTTATTTATTAATTTGAAAAAAAATATAAGGATGTATATTTGAACCAGATTCTCGATTGGTATATATTTTCTTTAGTGTCAATACACTTATTTATAGTAAATGATAATATCATCAACTATACTATCATTTTCATATATCCATTAAAACATCTACTTTCAAGCCTTTTAGTCTCATATTTTCCATGGTTGTGATTCATATATGACTTTTCTCGGAGTCCAAAAATTTGCATTTCAAAATTCAAGAATTGACTAAGACTGTCTTAGAAAATTTGATTTTTGAGACAAAACCAATTACACTCTTCCAGCAGAGAAATCAGAATTTTAATCTTCGATGGATCCAAATGAACCAACACACATGAAGTGATCTGTCTTCCAGTTTCAGGAAAAAAATTAAGATTAATTTTGGTTTAAATTAATAGAATTGATTTACCAATAACTTTTTTAGGATTGGAGAATAACATACATTTTAGTCTCTAAGTGTGAAATTGTTAGGGTTACAGAATCTAGTGAAAAAACTTGTCTGCAAATTTAAACATTAAAAAGATTCTCTAATGTCTTATCAAGTAATACCTATGAATTAACTGACATCTGTCTGAACCTTCCCATCACACACTGAAGACACCACTTTTTTAGTCAATCCTTTAAAGACATGAAAAGAAGTTATACATGCCATTTTTTTACAAAAAAAAAAAAAAAGCATTTTAAGACATAACTACTTTTTATCTAGATTTTTTTTTCTACAACAATTCATCTTCTTCCAGCAGTTCTACATAAGTCTAACTTGTAAGCCGTTTGCCACACTTGTTTTTCTCCTTTGTGCTTTTCCAGTTTATCTGCTTATTGTTATAAAGCCACATCCCAGTCGTGGAGTAAGTCCTTCTGATAAGTAAGTCTCATTCTGTACTAATATTACTAATATTCTCAAAATTACTAATATCATACTTAATATTATTTCCTTCCTCTCTTTAGCAGTCCTTTTTATAGAAGCCCATTTTCCTGCCTGAAATTTACATTTTCAATTTATTCTTCTTCTACTCCACTTTTACATTAATCTGCATAGAATTATTAACGTTATAGTTTTTCACATTTTCACATATATGCCATGTTTCCAAATGTTTCCTTCTCTTTATTCAGATGCACCTTTTACATAACACAGCCTAAGTTCTCTTAATATTTATAAAAGTAATATATGCTTCAGCGTTGTTCTCAATAATTTATTGGTAGACTGTAACTATTTATAATGCTTATTCAGCATGCATTCTCCTTTTACTAGAAGGCCATGTCCTTCAGGTATTAGACATATGAAATAAGGTGCATCAGTCTTACTCTCTCTTACTATGATACTACTTTGTTTTATTCCTCTTTTTATCTTTATTTGAAGGCTTTTAACAGATCTGCTTCTCTCTTCCTTCTGAACTACAGAGAAAGCATAAATATTTTCATCATACGGTAAAAAGCTAAATTTCCTCCCTACCTGTCTTTTTGTACTTCTGATTTAGGCCATCAAGTCTCTGAGAGGCCAATTAGGCTTTGTTTGTGCACTGACTTCTAGCCATTATTGTTTGTTCTCTGTGAACTTCACAGTAGTGTAGAGATGTCTAATATATTTGGTAAGTTCCCCTATTCTCCCCTATTATACTCTTTACTACCTAATAATGTCAAAAATATTATTATCTTAAAACATGAAAGAATTTGTAGTTGCTTACACAGCAACCACCAGTCTAATGCAGCTAAAATTCCTCATACATGGCTCTATCTTTTGGTCTTTGCATCATTTTATTGCAACTTCTGTCATAAATCTGTTTATTTGGGTTATGTTACTGCAATCCCTTCCAGTCTCCTTGAAACAGGTCAAGCTCAAAAATGTTATGTTTTCAGAACAGCAAAATGTATTTGTACTTAAGTATGTCTGTATTCTTATTTACATAATTTACAGAGATATTACTTAATAGCTTACGGAAATATTACTTTTGCTAGGAATATTTCTGAATTCTCTTTCACTTACCCTAGTTCCTATAAGAAATGCTTACCTGTTAAAGCAGGAATATAGTCTCTAGTCAGGCCTAAAGTTATGTATGTCATTCATAAATTTGGTTTGATCTATTTGAATATCCCAAATATCAAAACTATCTGTCATATTTCAAAATAATATCTTTTGAATATTTTGTGTTTGAAAGTATTACAAGTCTGAACTTCTGTTCATTTTTTACCTTAAAACTTACAATATAAACCTTGTCTTTATCATCTTTCATCTTCTATTCTGTTCTACCTTTTTGTGTAGACTATATACAATTCTGTTTCTGCAGTAAATTAACTCTGGGAAGGGAGAGAAGGAATGCTGAAAAACACTTTCTACAGATACACAATTTTACATAGAGGTTTTATTTGATTTCTTCTCTTTCTCCACAGGTAATCTTGGATAAATCTTGGCACCCATAAAATAATCAACCATAAACCCCAAATATTAACCTAGTATGGGATGCAAAGATTTTATGAAGCAGTAAAAGTACAGCAATATAGTGATGAGATACTGCAGACAATCAAGAAAAATAGATATTCCTTCTGCCAGGACACTGAAGGCACTGATGGGTCCGACTGCCCCTTGCTAGCCTCCTCAGAATATCCCTGATAATGCCCTTAGTCCAGGACCCCATATCATCTATCCAGAGTCACCATCCCCTGTCCCAGAGATGCCCCAGCAGGGCCAGTCTCCAGATCTCCACAGACCTGCACTGCCCAGCCCTGGGTCTTGCCGAGCTTGTCCCTCAGCCTCAGCACTTTCCTGTCTCCAATGAGGTGCCCAATGCTGAGGGTGAAGTTTACTCTTGTTGTCCCCAGATGGTCTGCTCATGACTGGGGCAGGACTTGGGCAGCGAGTGAAGAACCATGAAAAGATTCTGAGCAGCAGAACTAATTTCTGCAGGAGATCCCAGTTTCTCTGGCCTTAGTGTTGTTATAAATGGTCCTAATTTTGCATGAATAGACTGATCTAAAACAATTTCTGTGTTTTGTTAGACTTTTGAAAGCTTCCTTTCATGTTAGTACGGAAGTGAATTAATTTTTCCACCTATCTTTCAAAAACATAATGAAGACCATGCAAACAAAAAGTGGAAGGGATGAAAGGTGGGGATAAAATTCCTGGTTGACTTTTTTTTTTCAGGATAACTTCATAGGGGCAGAGCTTTTCTATCTTGTCTCTGCCTTATTTATTGAGAAAAAGGAATAGAGACAGGAGAGAAAAAAAAAGTGCTAAAGAGGAACTGCATTGACTGCTTTTTCTAACAGAGCAATTTCGAGGCTGGAGTCAGGAGTGCAGACACCATAGATCTGTAACTTTGACTTTTCAAGTGATGCCTTAAAGGGTATGTTTAATATTTTAGAGAATTCACTTTAGCTAAGTGTCTGGATAACTTGGAATATTAAGGGCCAGAAGAGCCTGTGTTCCAGTGTATTTGCATTCTTGTGTGTAGATAAGTGGGGTATAAGACAAAACATAGAGTTAGGCTTCCAGGCCTACTAGAGGCTGGGCATAGGTGGCGTTAAGTAATAAGGGACAATTCTTTAATTGGATAGTTGGGGAATGGGTACTCTAAATGTTATAAAAATGGGGAGATTGTTATGATTTTCCTCTTTTGGATCAGGGACTTTGCCAGTAAAGCTGCACTCTCCCTTCACCTCTGCAAACAGCGTGTTTGTGTTATTTCTTAGCTCATCTGTTTCAGGCAACCCAAGAACTTGATGAGGGACCACAGCTGAAGAGTACCTCATGCAGGACCCAGTACGAAAAGCAATTTACATGGCCAAAGAGAGATTTAGACAGAAGGCAACAGATATTCAAACCTACTTTTCTAATGAATAATCTGCTTTCATTATCAGAAGAAAATTACTGTTGTACTAAAGAATTAATTTTGGGCTGGGAAATGAACACATCAGCCCATATTAGAGGAAAGGGTGTATTTTTTCAGGAGGAATAATCAACCTTGATGATAAGTAATTAAGCAGTGACATAAATTGGGGATTTTTTTTCTGTTTTAATTTAGTAGTGACCAGAGTTTTCCTCTTCCCTCCTATTGTAAGGTATGCTCTCAGTCATTCTATTCCACTTAATCACCATGGCCCACAGGAAAATAGGTTGCTTGTTCCTTCTTTTCTTCTACATGGTAGCAAATGCTAACCAAACACTCCCAGACCACGGTTCTTACTCTCACCTGTGCATCCTGTTCCCCTGGTGCATTCCTGCAATGTCTCTTTCATGCTACAATCTTTCTATTGAAAACTTACAGCTTTTCCTTGCGATTTAACCCTTTGCCCACTATTATATCACTGTCCCCTGTCATCTTTATTCTCTTTCTTTACAATAAGCCTTCCTGTGATCAAATAAACAGGTTTCCTTAATTAATATTGGCAAAGGCTACATTTGGAAATTCTGTATACTCTGTGGAAGAAGCGATAAATTCTTCAGAATTTTAAAATGAAATTTCTTGTTTTCCCAGAAGTAGATTGGGCTCATACTTCCGTGATTGTTACCAAGCCTTACTGCAGACCAGCTGCTGGGTCCCAGAGCACATCCCCCTTCTAGGAATTCAGCTGGAGGAGTTGTAGAGTCCATCTGGTAGGTCCAAGGTCAACTTTTTCGGTGATAGGAACTCCTGTGAGGAAAGCTAAAACAAGGTCTTGCCCCTCCTTTCCATTCAGAACTGCTTGTAAACTGAGACTTTAGCCCTGCCACAACCTGCGCTGCACCACAGCTGTGTAGCAGCTCTGTCTGTGCCTGAGCTTATACCTCTGCGAACCTGACCCAGACTCACTGGTTTGACTTCCTGTCTTGGCCTCGGACCCACCTTTTCGCTGCAGACTTGCTGATAAATCTCTGAACTCCATCCTAACCCAGACTAGCTGTTAAATGTCCAGCCCCTTTGTCAGTGAGGTCACTCTTCCCCTCTGCATTACTGCTGTGCTCAGCTCACAACTCATCTTCTCTTGCAATGCAGAAGTATACTTCCTATCTTCTAAAGAGCTAGGATGAGGAATGCTCCTGTGACTTCTAGAAAGATTTAAATTTATTTTTGAAAGTGACATGCTATCAGCTTATCAATCAATATGTCCACTCTCTCCAGTTCTTGGCAAAAAAGCAGCAACTTATTTGAGGTATTAGATCTTTTAGAATTTAGTGAAATCCCCCCTCCATCCTTTGTACCTTTAATTCTTTAATTTAACAAATGAAGATAATATTATTATTATAAGAATCTCAGTCTAATGATGTTCACCTAAGTAATTAATGGCAGCTTAATAGTTTAGAAAGGAATAGGTGAAATCAGTTAAAAAAAAAAAATCTTTCCTATCAGACAAGCAGTATGATTAATGTCAAAATAGGATTTTTAAGCCTGAGGAGCATTTTATTATTTTTCTCAGTGTTGTTCCCTAATATCTAAAGGTCATTGTCCTACAAAAGGAAAGAATCATGCCAATACTTTCCTGAAATCCAAAAAGATTAAAGCTGCCTCATTTCACTTGTCTAGAGAATTCTTTATCTCATCAAACTTTCTTATCTGAGAATGAGCCCTATCAGATATCAGTTCCCAAGACCACAGTTCTGCTTGTTCATGGGCTATTAAAAAGACAGCACTACTCTTCCACTTCATCTAGTCATGTTTAAGAAATCTTAATCACTTTAATAATCCTGTGAGAGACTATGAAAAAGCAGGGGTTGTATGCAGAAAACATTTGTAGAAGCATGAAAAATCTTTGCAAAGTCAACACCATTATTATATTGCAGGATTATACCATTAAATAACTTTTCCCAGTACAGATGTATTCCATATTTTGCTACCATGAAAGATAATTTTGATTTTGTATTTATTACTACTGGGGAGTAACTTATGTGTTTGAAAATTACTTATGTTTTATACCTTAAAAATTAGTGGTGCTTCAAAAATACAAACTATTTCTATAACTTTTTTCACATGTACTTCAAAAATTTTGCAGTGTTGGATAAGTTTTCACGAAAGCCTAAGTTTGGCATTGTCCCAGTGGCCCTAAGAACTGCAAGAGATAAAACATTTCTCTCACCATTTCTCATTCTGACCTAAATTGTCCATAATCAAAATGTTAAAATTATCTGTCCCATCTCTGCAATTTCTGAATGTCAGTTATAAGTTTTGATTGATCTCCATCATTCTGCTTAGTACTTATTAGAATCAATCCTGTACCTGTCACATTAATATTATTGATTTCTGGGATTTCTGGGAAAAGTGCTTCATAATCCTTGCTCCAGCAAAACCATGTTTGAGTTAATGCAGAATAATCAATTATGAATCTTGGAAGAAGAGAGCTAAACAGAGGCAGAAAATCATATATGTGCTTCGTTGTTCTGAGTCATGAGAGACCCAGTTATGGCTCCTGGTTAAGCAGCAGATTTCATAACTGATCTTATATAAATTGATATATATTAGAGACATATTAGGCACTTGCACCTTACAAATTATGAGAAATGTAGGAAAAACTTCAACTGAACTGAGCGGTAAAAAGTGATTATTGTAATTACAATAGATGTCTCCCCCCCCCCCCCCGTCCTTCTGTCTTACAAAACTTTACCCAAAGTTCTTCGTATGAGGAGACTGAGAATAGATGGCAACAGCATTAGTCCAGATGTGTGAAATAAGAAATTAGTCATGACAGAAACCACCTATGGATAACTGAAATTATTGACCAGCAGTGGTTGCCTAACCTGTATCCATCAAAATGTCAAACCATGTAGAGGTAGACAGCAGGTGTGCATCTTAGAAAGAATAAGTAATGCATAATTCTCCGACGATTTTCCATGCTGCTTCAGGTAATTTTGACATAGGATGCAAATACAATTACAATACTGTTCACTCATTTAAAAAAAAAAAAAAGCAAAAAAAAAGGCAGCACTAGCACATTGCTTATTTATTTTTAAGGTAGATATGAGATCATGTAAGTTAATAAGTTACTAGATCCCAGTAGTTACTATCCTCTCATTCTGTTCAAAAGAGTTTTGTTTGAATTACTGTTTTATACTTTTTCTTGTGAAGTCTTATTATTGAATAGTTCTGTAGAATTTAAACAGGAATAGTGCTAAATAAAGAATTTTTAGCAAACCTAAAAAATTACGGTAAGTGACAGCTCTTTGCCAAAATTGTAAACAATGGTTCAAAATACAATTTAAATTGACTTTTTTTTGGTAAGTGGATTTTATAAATTATTACTGTAATACTCTACTAACATTTGTAATGTTATGTTGTTTTACTCTATATCATATTTCCTACAAAGAGTATTATTAACAGAAAACATTGATATCTGTAGGTCGTCAAGGTTAGCTTTATACCTCCATGAAAAAAATATTAAAAACACACTGCATAGCTCAGACTTATCTATTTCCTTGTTGTCTTTTGATAACTCAAGATACAAATGCCAGAGTTTATATGGAGTCCAGCTTTTATTCAGATGTTTCTTATCTCTGTAATAATAATATCTGAATTTTTTTCACATCTCCTCTATAATTAACAAGCATTGGAAAAGTTCATTCATCTACCATTTTAGAATATAGTTCTTAAAATTAGGAATTTTCAAGGATGATATTGAAGTTCCAAGTGCCTTACTTAAGAGAACACACAAGTCAACAGAAAATTTTCCATTAATTTCAGGGAAGAATGGCTCACAGTTGCTGTTTTGTTAACTATCATCCCTAACTTGTACTACAATAAATTTATGTAGAAAAGAAAGGAATTTTCATATTTATGAGGTTTTCATTTTGTTAGGTCTGCGTAGGGGAGTTAAACTATAGGATATTCATGAAAATTTTTGAAGTATGGAGTGAAGAATACCATTACAATTTTCCTTCTGTCTACTTCTGGAGCATGTCCACCTTCTTGCATTTAGAAGTCTGACTTCATTTAACCTCCCTTTCAAATGAATTTTTAAAAATTTCCAATTATCATGGTTTAAGCCTAGCTAGCCTGGAACTAAGTACTAAGCAGTTGCTTGCTCACTTCTCCCCCACCATCGCCATCCCCGTGAGATGGGGAGGAGAATTAGAAAAAGGTAAAACCTGTGGGTTGAAATAAAAACTGTTTAATAACAATTTAATAACAATGGACTTGGCTACTCCTGGCAGCCACTCAGGTGAGCAAAGGTATTTTCAGGGCCATTTGCAGGCTATTTAAAAACAGCTCCAGGAAGTGAGGTGAACAGGAGCAGGGCATGTCAGTGAGGGTGTGGCATGGCAGTTTGCACGGGCAGAGCTGTGCTCTCTCACAGCTTCTTGTGCACCTGCTCACTGGCAGGGCATGGAAAACTGAAAAATCCTTGACTTGGGGTAAACACTGCACAGCAATAACTATACCATTGGGGGGCATTATCAACATTTTTCTCCCGCTAAATCCAAGATGCAGAATTTTTCCATCTACTGGGAAGAAAATTAAATCTGTCCTACCTGAAACCAGGACACCAATTATAAAAACCTTTTGTGTAGAACATTGATTTAATTTTCTGCTTTTATATTTTAATCTAATTTTATGATTGTATAATTTATATTTTCTGTTTTTAATTTTTAGCCTCATATTCTCGTATGAAAAAGAAAATGAACAGATGGATGGACAAACACTGAAGAAATAAAATTAGTATTACCTCAACTTTGTCTATTTAAAACCTAGTCTCCATTAAAATAGATATTAGGCATTGACCAGTAGAGGTATCATACACTAGGCAAATCACATTATTAACTTTACTTCCCAGTGCTGTTGTGAGATTTTAAAACCATATTCTCTTAATGTCAGTAATTACAAACTGAAATTAACTGACAAAATTTCAGTTACTTAACAGCCATTTTGAAAATAAAATAGGAAGTGATTGGGGAGGTTGTATTTATGCTTTTGTCTGCAGACATCTGTAGGACTCTTTTTCATTCTTTCATGAGTCACTGGACATCAGTCTTGTCTTTATGGGTCATTATTGAAAGTTTCTTGAGTTTTTGCTTTATTCAGCTGGGTATGAAAATTTTATTGTATAGTCTAAGTTAGTCCTCTGCTTATAAATTCGTAGTCATCCAGTCAGGGTGCAGAAACAACATCAGGCTTAGATGATCTCTTGCATGCTATGAATAGCAAATATTAAACAGGGAATACACGAGACAAGCAGTTTACAAATAAACTTCAATGAAAATTATTCTTTCATATTTCTTAGTAAATACCTCTGAATGTCAAAGATAAGAGAAAAAAACCCCTCCAAATCAGCTCATGAATAATGGAATAACAATTATAATGTAATAACAGAAATTAGTGATGGATAATAATATCAAATGCTTCAAAAATTCCCAGTTACCTTCTGCAGACCTACAAATCAAAGATGGTTTCAGAGCGTCACCCCCATGGTTTGTGACTGTAGTCCTTTATTTCATTCATTTTGAAGTAAAATTGAAGTAATCAGAGTGATACTCTTGCTTTCAGCTGGTCCCAGTGATAGTGGCACACAGCAGAATTTAGTAAATCCCATAGGGGATCCCTCTCTTACAGAACTTTTTTTGAAGGAGCTATGATCAAATAAGTCTTGCACTTCATTACAGGGAATGGAGAGGTACAAAGAGAATATATTGTGTGAAAAAGAACACACAGCCCTCTCTAGTAGCCAAAAAGAATGGATGCACCTGAGAATGTCTTAAAGTGTCAGTAGGAGTTATCAAATCAGAAACAAAGAAGAGGATAGATGCCCATAGGAAGAACTTGAGCAGAAATCGATGAGCAGGAAACAAGGCGTCTGATATGAATTAGAACTAAACCAGCAACAGAGTGCTAGCAAATTTAGCAAGCTGATTTTTTTATAACCTATCAGCTGATCAAAACACTAAAAATTAAAAAGGACAGGGTGTTCTTTTTAATTTAACATAAAACCTACATGAATTTGGACAAAACTCTGACCTCTCCAAAGGCCACACAGATTGATGTTCAGTTTTTTTCTTGGGAGCTGCTTATCTATCTGCCATCCTTCAGCTGTTGTTCTCTTGATATTTCCTACGTTTTTATTTCCTGTCTATAATATGTCTTCAATTTATAAACCAGGTTACTAAGTGGCAAGTAGTTTAAGGTAAATCTCATGCTTTGTAGTATCTGAACTGCCTCTTTAAATTTGGAATTAAACTATTGCCCCTGCTCTGCAAGGACTTTCTGCTAGCATTAATCATTGTGTAATCTGTATGAAGAACAGAACTATAATAATCAGGCAAGCAAGTAGACCATATAATATTAATAAACTATTACAGGCATCAAACACATTCTTCACACTTGGTTGTCTAAACAAATCAATACAAAGAGAAAGATCTAGTTAAGGCTGCGATGAAAATCTAGTGCTTTATCTTTAAAGCAAGTCAAAACATAACAATTCAACTTTATTATGTATAGTGTTGTTCATATAGATTGCATCTCAAAGGCTTTACAGGGGTGGAAAATAATTTTCCAGAATAAGATAAGGATAGTAACAATGGAAAGAGAGAAATTATATCCACAGTCACGTTCCTCTATCAGTGGTGTAAATTGAAACTAGCACTACTGAAATCAATATGCTTTACACTGATAGGGAATTGCTTAGAGATTAGAATTAGGCCCTGGTTAGGCAGCAGAGAAACTTAGAATTGTAATAGAATAGTAATTCAATGAAGCAGAGGCACAGGATGGCACTTTTCAGACAGCATGAAACTTAAGTGAGGAAAGAAGACATAAAGAAGCATGGATGAAGTCTACCATTGTTTTTAAACTCAAGAGGAACACATGGAAACTCTCTGTAAAACAATTTTTAGATAGATATATGTGATTGTTCTCACCATCATACTGTGGAATTCAATGGGAGTTTTTCATGAAATTCCAAATTTTACTTTGGAAACTAGAGATGTGTTGCTGGAGCACAGAGAGTGCTCTAGGTAGCAGAAAAGGAAATAAACAAATAAGATGTATTGGTTTACTTATACATGAGACAAAATCAGAGATGTATTCCTTCACTAGATAAAAGCAACAGTAAATGTCTCAATTCTGTGTTTTCTTTATCAAAAAATTGCTAAACAACAAACCCCACTGATCTCCAAAATAGTGGAGTGATTTTAAAAGGTTGGAGGTTGAAGTAGCACCACCTTCTCTTAGCAGCTGGTAGATTTCTTGCTAACATCCACTTATTCTCTCGTGCAGTCCTCTGCTCTGATAGAAGGTGTCCATGAGGCCTGATGCCTGATTTTGCTTTACCATGTTGTATTTAGACATTAAAATAGAAAACACACACAAACACACAGCCTTTCCCCCTCCAGCCCATCAAATACACCCACACAACTCCATCCCAAATAAAATCCCTAGTTACCTACAGAATAATATGAACATTTGTAAATGTGTTCTCTTTCTAGAGACCTGACACATATGAAATGTGTCCCTTAAAAAGGAGAACTTTCCAAATTTGTGCATATTTAAGAATAATATTTTTTTTTTGCAAAGTTAATTTCTCCACAGTTTAGACAGTAGCTGGTTTTCAATTTCAAGTCAGTCAATTAGTCCTATAGCCATTGGCTAGTGGAAAAAAGATATTATCAAATGACAATGAAGCTTTTCATTTTTCCCCCCAGAATTTCATGTTGCTTGTTTTTTTGTGTTTTTTGTTTTGTTTTGTTTTGTTTTGTTTGTTTGTTTTTTGTTTTTTGTTTTTTTAAATTGTAATCTTAGAAGTACTCTCTTTCCCTTGTTCAGGATGCAAAGCATACCATAAGAGAGTCTTAACAAAAGTTAACAATGAACCATCATGCTTTTTGCTTTGTGTCGACCACTCTAGCAGTGTGCTAAGCCTACCTCTGATGAGCTTATGATTCTAAAAATTCTAAGCAGCATTCCCTTTAGGAAGAACACATTTGAGAAATCCGTACTTTTGCCTGTTGACCTTGTTGAACAAAGATCAATGCATGAACAAAATCATCTCAGCAGATATGACTGTGAAGACTACCAGGCTACTGACAGAGAAATGTCTAACAGGGCGAACTCTAGCTCTAAGGTGTGCCATAAAGCATTGCAATTCATTGCGTTCACATAGAGGTTGTGATACCTCGAGCTGTGCAGTGGTAATCTATATTGTGTTTTAGCCAATTTAGCCAATTTATGCTGCTCATGCAAAGTTAGGGGTACTTTAGCTATCAGATCTTTTATTCCTTGTCCAACATAGGGCATTAATCAAGTGAGGATGACAGCTATACCCATCTCACAGAATTCTCCCGGCAGCCCCAGGCACCTGCCGAGAAAGTATTAACATATGAAAAACCTTTGCCAACATTTGGCACTTTGATGTTATTGCCTGGCCTGTTTTCTCATGTAGTTGGTATTGTCACCTCTACTGATGGAGTTGGAGATGCTACTTAATGTCACTGCATAAGGGAGAGAGAGAAATCCATTGCCTGTCAGTGAAGATGTGTCACTAGTTAGTAGAAACTGAAAATTTGCCAGATTGCTCAACAGAAATTGGAGTGGCAGGAGACTGCAGGCAATAGGGTTGTATGATATTTATCTTATTTATTTCTCAGAAAGAGTTGCTTTTTCAGGAAAGCTTACAAAAGGCACACACTTCTCTACGACAATCATTGAAAGTAGAGGCAAAGTTTATGCTGAAATGGAGTCAAGTACTATGCTTCACTAGATTCTCAAAGGGAACTTAGGCACCAAACTACCATTTTAAATCCAAAATGCCCAATATGTCAAAAGCTCGAAAGGGGCTACTTCCCTTAGCACCTGCATTTCTGCTGAACTGTGTAACACCTCAGAGCTGCATTATATTGTGTCCTAGAAGAATATACAAAGTCGGTATTTCCCTGCTAGAGCCAAGCTAGTAGTAACACCGAGAAAACAGCTGATAATACTTGAAGAGCAGTTTGTTTTGGGCAGCTTGGTTTGCTTGGTTTTTGAGAGCAAAATACTAGCTTCTCCATAAATTCCATTTTTTTCAAGAAAGATCTTTAATATTGAAGCAGCTGGTATCCTGGGCTAGATGTCTTTTTCTATTTCTTCCTCAGTGAAACAATTCTGTTTCGTTCAAATTTTTTACTTATTCAACTGACAGTGGTAGAAAAGAAACACCAACAGCATAATATGGCACCATTGATGTGGGAGGGTCAGGCTGAAATCTGTTGACTGATGACCATTCTGTCAGTTACAGAAAGCAAAGAAGCTTCAGTGGGATGAAATGACAGAGACTTGCCTGAAATTATCTTAACAGTTTTGCTGTGAAAACTTTTTTTGACTGATGGGAGAGCACAAATCTATACTGCATGATCTGCAAAGATGAAAGTTTAACCAGTTTCCTCCAGAGGACTGTACTGACTACTGAGATGCTTGGTAACAGGCTGCCATGGGCCTTTGGTACTTACAGGCTGCTAAGTCTGTGATGGTGCTCCTCCCTGTGAATCCTAAACACAAGAGGTATTCTTCTATCCCTGCTAGGTGATGTTTGCCTTTGGGGATGATCTTATAGTACTTACAATTACCTCAGTTTTTCTCACAGAATATGCTTCTATCTGCTCAATGCATTCTCAGTTGATTCCATATTTATGCATGTACAGTAAGCACAGACTTGCAGTCAGACCAATGACTCTGTGTTATGTACCTCTTTCAACTGTGTCAAACATCAATTTAGCATCTCTGAATTTCAGACAGTTCAGTTTGAATGCTATATAAGACTTTCTACATACAAATTGCCCAACTGGAATTGGGAATTCCACTATTCATTCATCAGAAAATCTAAAAATTTGTCACTGTAATGCTGAACATTCATTCTTACAATTGTTCTTGCAAATTGAAGCCTTAATAAAGCATAAGGAAATTCTCGGCATTTCAAGACTGGGTTCTTTCATATATTACACTTCTTTTTCCATGAAAGAAATGTTTAGACCCAAGAAAATATAATTAAAAAATAGGATTCTCATATTGTTGTTATCACACAGTGAGCATTTCATTAAGGTTCTTCAATATGCAAAGATAAATTTGACCATTTACAGTAGAGTATAGCATTTGATTATTTGATTATTGCAGCTCTTACACTTCTCTACCAGTGCACCAATGAAAATGTGAATATATTTATTAATTTAGTTCTCTTCTATACATGTAAGGTGACATCAGGATGATAACACATTACTAAGCATTTTGTCTAAATCTGAATAAGGACTTCTAAAGTACTGAAGGCAGTAACCTACAGGTGAGTCCCAGTTTAGAGACAAACTACATGATTTAAATTTGGGAACATGTGACTATGAGATGCAGAAAAGGAGTTAGCCACTCTTTAATTATATATATATAATGTATATATATATATAATGTATTTAAACAAGAGAAGCATAGGACACAAACCCGGTATTTCTGAACAAAACCGAACTTGTAGAAAACAGAAGGAAAACAGTGTTGCCTGATAGAATTGGATAGGTGTCTGTGGCCACAAGAAGATGGTGGTGGCAGTCTCAGTCTCTCTCAGCAAGTCAGTGGTGGGGGGAAAGAAAAACAATCCCACCAGCAATTTGGGTGGAAAAGAGGGAAGAATATATGAAGTCATTCTCCAGTGAGGTCAGACTGAAATCCAGGCAGATAGTGACAGAGCTGCTGCAGACACTTGGAGAGCGAGACTCAGTCTGTCTTCCCAGTTCGGGCCGTGTGTGAGAGAGAGCCTGCACTTCCTCCCCTGCAGATGTTCACTTTAGTGCTGGGCACTGCTGCTGCCTGTGCCTCAGCCGACACCAGATGCCAGCTGTGCTGACCCTTGGCTGCTGTAGGAACAGCGGTAAGAGCAGAAGGAGGGAGCAGCAGCAGTGGCAGAGGCAGCAGCAGGAGTGGGTCCATGGCCAGGCGGGAACGGGAGAGTAAAGCAATTCCCCTTTTTCCCCTTCACATTGCCCCCATCAGCGAATGGGGAAAAAATTCTATATAGAGAATAAGATAAATACCCAACCATAACAAGGTGGTAAATCAAAATGCTTTGAAGGTGTACTAAATTTGTTGCAGATTGCCTTGGCCCATTTTTTTTCTGATTTTAATACATTATTATCAGTGTTTTATCTAAATCAGTGCTGCCAAGCCTAATGCTAACCATAGCTTAGTTAATTTACCAGTTCATATGCACATACATTCTTTCCCCTCCATATTTTTCTCTCTCTTACAGACATACACACACAAAAAAAGCAAAACCACACCAAATCAAAAGCAACTCTCCTCTCCACCTCCCCATCCCTGCTCCCCCACCATAAACTATACACAAGGAATTTTGTTTCCAGTGGATAGAAGTATAATTCTATGCTAATGGGAAGCAGCCAATACAAGTCACTTGCTACATGATGCGTTATATTGAGAACTCTGGCATGCTATATATTTTTTCTTCACAGAAGGAATTCTAGAGAATTCCTTTGTTCTACTGGAGAAGCCTCAATGTTGTGGTAAAAAACTGCATAAAAACAGATGTTTCAATTTACACTATCAATAGACAGATTAATGTACAAAAAACTGCCCTTCAAGGTTTCCTTTCGATCACATTTCTATTTCAGCTGCTCATCTTCATACTATTTAGATGTCTCTACCATCTCCTAAATTTAAGTCCTGGTTTTATTCAAGTTTATCTTTTCAGTCATCTCTGAGAGTTCAAAATGTTCTTTTCAGTCACAACATTTTCCTCTTTCCAGCAAAAACAGAACAAGTGTCTTCTCCATCTTTCTAGTTAAAATTTTTAATTACTTCTTTGCTCCTTATACTGAAAGTAAGATTAATAGTCCTTTTCTTGAGAGTTGGCCAATAATTAGTACATTGGAAAAGAAATTCATATTCTTGTAAATATGATAGCTGTCACAAGCTAAATCTAAGACATTATATGGATGCCAAAGTACAGCTCCAATCCTTCTTTAAATACCTAGCTTCAGACTTAAGATTTCTAAAACATTTTAATGTGATGCATACTCTAGAGGCACCTTCGTTTTTCCTGTAGATAAACCAAGTGTTTATTTGTAGTTTGCTCACTTGAATTTTTACTATGGTGACTGTTTAAAATTATTTCCCTTGATATCAACAAATTAGGGGTTGTTCTATTGCCTCAGAGATAGCTCAGTGTGGTAAGTATTCTTACACAAATCCATCAGAGTCCTCTACGAACTATCTGTATAAGCCACACATTCCAGTAATGGTATTTAGTGATTTAGTGACTGAAGAAACCATCATGAGATTAGTTATGACTTCAAACAAAGGAAAAAAGGAGTTGTTCTGTTTCTCTCTTACACTCAGAAAGTGGAACAGAAGAGAAGAAGCTATTCTAATCATTAGGAGATTATATAAATTGGCAACAGAAAAATTAGTGCTCTAAAGGGAGCTGCAGCAGCCATAGTATATTTATCAGAAGCCTTGATCTGGAGATGTGAGTTACAAGTTCTTACTATTTTGTCTTTTCAATGTCAAACTCTATACTGTCCTTGCTAGGAAAGTTTTCCTCTATTAGACTTCTCAGTTTCATCTGCTCACCTAAGAGTAGTCTGCATCTTCCCACCTCCTCTGACATCCAGATCTTCATTATTCTGGCAGCCTTTTGTTTTTCTGGCTAGAACTGACTACTCATTTCTTTTCATGTCACTGATTGTGTCATTATAAAAAAACCAAAAACAAAAACAAACCCATCATAAATAATAATGTAAACTGAGATTTAGATATTTGAAGATAGTTTAAGACCAAGACAATGCCTCCATCCACTTACCTGCAGGTATCTCTATTCACCTCGTGTTCCTTTACATAATTTTCATGAATTTTGATGAATTTAATTTTTTCAGTTGCTCATCCATGTTCAAAAAACACTTATTCTTAATAGATGAGTGGAAATCTTCCCCTAATGCAGATAGTAATTCTCTCTAGCCAAATAGTAACACAAATTCTCCTTGAATCCTCTGAAGGCATCTCATATGTTATAAAAGCTTGGGCCTATTTTATTTGATGATGTCACCAGATGTACGATGACATACATTTTTTGCCTGAAGTTTAGAATTAGAAACACTAGAAAGTTAAAGATACTGATTTGATGAACACTTTTAAAAAAATGCACTTGCTGTACAGTGAGAAATTCAAGAGTCAAGAGACCATACAGAAGAAAGACTTGTTTCTTACCCAGAATTACAACATTATTTGTGAATAGCGTGTATGTGTGGAATTTGCATCTATGGTCCTTATATGGTTCATGCAATTTTTTCTTCTAAAGCATCATGAATTAAATTATAAAAAAAAAAAAGTATGAGAAATATCCCCTAGAAGAACGAACATGTAGAAAGCAAAATATAAAAAAGCTGTTGTATGAAAGAATTAGGAGAGCATAACACAGCTGTCTAGACACAGATCACTGTTGCATGGTTCAAATTCCTGTGTTAGAGAAGAAAGAAAGTGTTTTAAGAGATTTTATTCTGAATATGAAGGATAATGGGATAAATTACAAAAGGATGAACAGAAGTAAGAGTCTTGTCAAACAAGGTCTAATATGATATTCTTTGTAAAACAAATCACAATATAGTCCTGCTATTTTTTTTTTTTTGTTAGGGAGAGGAGATCTGGAATGAAAGTGTTGGTGGGAGCAAATGATAATGCAGTAGACTCTTAACCTTGAAACTTTTCTGAATAATTTGCTTTTCACTCTTGGCTGCTCAACATTAGTGCAGTACAATTATGAAGATGTAAACATCACAAGGACACCTGGCACACAGCCTGTCACAATGAGTTAAACTTGAGTATTCGATTCCCTGAGCAACCACAGAAAGAGAATGAGCCATCTCATCAGGAATTCAGTGCCAGTTTAGGGGGAGGTGAGGATGGGAAGAGTTGATCCATCAAGCTCAGACAAGACCTAGCCAACCTTCCATTTTCTACTCTCACTTAGGCGGTGTAAGCAGATCATAAGTAGATCTGTCAAGTCCACAGTCAAATGAACTATGGAGAGAACTTGGAAGATATGTCAACCAATACCTAAATACTCTTTTTTTTCCCCTCCAATGCAAATGCTGCAATTTACTTGTTTTAAATGGCTATATATCACACAAAGAAGCAAATTGGCTAGAGAATTGAGCATTTGATTGTTTTGTTTTCAAACCATTAGGAAATTTGAGTTGAAGTAAGTTGTATGGACCACTAAACTGCATCTATTCAGGGTCCTTTATTATCATATTAACCTTGCTTCTCCTTTTTTCCAGACAGAAGACTTCAAGATTATTAACTGAAAGAATAGATGATACTGATTAGTAAATTAAATTAGGACTTTTAGTGATGTTTCCATATTATTATTATTTAATAATTCATGAAGCGATCACTTTGCTGAATGTATCAAAATACATAGAACCAGTACTAGAGATTTTGGACAATTCTTTCACTCTTGTTCTTACTTAGTAAATATGTCATGCTTTCAAATACCTATAAAAATAGGGCCTTTCTTACCACATTTTTGAAAAAATCTAATTCTCATCTCATTTAATGATGGTGCCATGTCAAGGTAACTTCACTGTCTCCTTTAAGGACTCATTAAATACAGTGTTATGAAAATCACATGTTAGCAGAAATAGAAAACCTGCTGGGAGCATGATATAATTTTTTCATTACTGTTTTCCCAATGTTTTTCCCCATCCAGATTATTCTAGACAAGCATACATATCCTCCTTCTTTCTCTCTCCATTTGTTTCCTTTTTCTCTGTACATGCTTGTACATATAATTTCAGCCTGTATATGTATTGTCAGTGTATATATATCCTGGATAGCTATAGCTTAAAATTACCATATTCTGCAGGCCCACAAAACAACAGTAAATCTTGCATAAACATGCCATTCAAATATGCAGTCGTATGGTAAGCATCTTTGTAAAGTAGGCTGAAATTTTATGTTGCAGCTAATGTTACAGTTGCTCTGATATTTATCTTGACATATAAAGTAAAATAATATTTTACAATTTAATAATCAAAATTCAGCCATAATTTCTGAATAAAAGGATGCTTACTTCCATAGTTTAATATTTTTCAAGATAATCACACTATTTTTGAAAATGTTTAAGTAACAAAATGTTACACTGAAGTTTCCCAGAAGAGGAAGTTACCATACTTACGGGCTATGTTCCTCCATAAGTTAACAGGAGTTGGCTTTATTACATTTTATAGTATTCTTTGCAGCTCAACTCTACACCTGTTGCAAGAATTAAAAAGAAGTGCTTCTAGTGAGGGTGAATATGGAACATAATAAAGAGAGAATCAGCTTTGCCAAAAAGCAGTGGAGCCTAGGGAGCCCGTTATCCCCTTGAAACTTCCAATTTTAGTGTGTTTATTTGAGTTTTTCATAGTCTTTCTGTCCATGAAGATCTATAATTTCAGAGTTATATAACTCTGGGAAGTAATGAGAGTTCCCCTTTATCTTTCCTGGACTGGATGGACATGGCATGTTTCAGCCAGGTACATTTATAATTGCTATATGGTGACGATGATTCCACTATATTTTGTTTTTCTTCCCCAGCAATTTTTTCCCATAAAGAAGGGGAGGGGGGATGGGGAAGACTATTTTCCAGCAAATTGCTGCTGTTTAGTACCAAAAAAAAAAAAACCCAGCTGCAATGCAGTGGTTAGTAAACTGCATGTGAATTTTATCATTATACATTAATTATTTTCTTTTAACCGTGATTCTTTGCATAGACTTATTTCTTATATAATATTGGAACATATGTATACACGTGGAACAAAACTAAACTTTAACTTCTGCATTATGACATAATTTTCTCAATGGACTGTCTTCCAGATCTGATGTACTTACAACTAATACTACCATTCTTTGTGCTTCGTTGCTATGCTGCTATTCTTTTAAACACTTTCTCTAATACTGCTACCTCCAACACTGGCCTACCTTGGGGATGAAGAGAGGAGCACAGTGGAAATATGATGAGCACACACATCACTAATATTCAAAAAAATTTAGTGCACAGAAGAAAACTGTGACCAGAGAAGAGAGGACTGAAAATATGTGAGAGAAACAACTCTGAAGACACAAAGTGAAGAACAAGAAGGAGGTGCTCCAGATGCCAGAGCTCAGATTCCCTGCAGCATGTGGTGAACATAATGGTGAGGCAGACGTGCACCTGCAGCCCCTGGAGGTCCATGATGCAGCCTGTGGAAGTTTCCATCCTGGAATGCCTGAAGGAGGTTGTGACACTCTTGGATGTGCTGGAGCAGGCTTCTGGCAGGACCTGTGGCCCCACAGAGAGGGGACCTCATGCTGGAGGGGGCATTCTGGGACAATTTGTGTCCCCCAAGAGGACTCACACTGCAGCAGTCTGAACCTGAAGTACTGTATCCTGTGGAAGGGACCCAGACTGGAGCAGTTCATAAGGACCTGCAGCCCATGGCAAGTACACATATTGAAGAAATTCATAGAACCATAGAATCATTAAGTTTGGAAAAAACCTCCAAGATCATTAAGTTCAGCCTTTGATTGAACACTACCATGCCAACTAAGCCATAGCACTAAGGGCCACATCCAGTTTTTTCTTGAACACTTCATGGATGGTGACTCTGCCAGTTCCTTGAGGAGCATGTACAAATGCTTAACCACAATTTCAGTGAAGAAATTCTTCCTGATGTGCAACCTCAACATCCCCTGGCACAGACTGAGGCTTGTCACTAGTTGCCTGGGAGAAGAGGTTGACTCCACCTTGGTTCTTTTCAGGTAGTTGTAGAGAATGGTAAGGTTTCCCTTCAGACCTCTTTCCTCTGCGCTAAACACCCCTAGCTCCCTCAGCTGCTCTTCATATGACTTACTCTCTAGAGCATTCATGAGTTTTGTTTGCCTTCTCTGGACATGCTTCAGCACCTCAATGTCTTGTAATGAGGGGCCCAGAACTGGACACAGGATTCAGGGTGTGGCCTCACCAGTCCTGACTACAGAGGGACAATCACTTCCCTGGTCCTACTGACCACGTTATTTCTGATATAAGCCAAGATGCTATTGGTCTTTTACACCACCTGGCCACACTACTTTCTCAGATTGAGCCAGCTGCTGACCAACACCCACAGGTTCTTTTTGTCTGTGACCCTTTCCATCATTCTATCCCAAGACTGTAGCATTTCATGGGGTTGATGTGACCCAAGTGCAGGACTCATCATTTCATCTTATTGGACCTCATACAGATGGCCTTGGCCCATGAATCCAGCCTGTCCAGATCCCTCTGCAGAGCCTTCCTACACTCCAGCAGATCAACACTTCTGCCCAACTTAGTGTCATCTGTGATCTTTCTGAGGGTGTACTTGATCCTCTTGTTCAAATCATTGATAAAGATATTAAACAGGATTGGCACCAATACTGTGCCTTAGGGAACCCCACTAGTGACTGGAGAATGTGGACAACTGACTTCCATGGGTGGGACTCCACACTGAAGCAAGAGAACCGGGTGAGGAGGAAGCAGTGGCAGAGATGAACAATAAACTGACCACAATCTCCAACCCCATTTACCTTCACCACTGGAGGGAAGGAGGAAGAGAAATTGGGAGTGAAGTTCAGGCTGGGAAAAAGGAAGAAGTGAGGGAAAGGTGTTTTTATAATTTAATTTTCTTTTCATCATCCTACTCTGATTTGATTGGTAATAAATTAACTTCAGTTTTCCCTAGTCAGGTCTGTTTTAGCTGTGAATATAATGTCAACCCATAATTCTTTTGTTATATTTCTCTCTCCTGTATTACTTTGAAAGTGGAAGTGATAGAGCAGCTTTAGTGGGCACCTGGCATTCAACCTGGGTCACGCTACTGCAAAAGCATACAAAAAAAGTCCTTTATAAAGTATTAAATTCAATTGATAAATTAGTTTAAGCGGTTCAGAGTGGTGTCATTCGAGAAGACCAGACAAAAACAATGTTTGTTTAATAACTCATTTTCTTTTATGCCATCTTCTATATTTCAGCTTTTATGGATTTTTTTTTACACTTGTCTCCCTCCTCCATGCCAAATGGAGCAAAAAGTACCCTTAAGGTATATAAGAAACCACAAAAACTATTTAGTCTTGGAGTAATCTGAAAAAAAAATCTGTATATGGTTCCAACAGAGCAGTTCCCAAGCCAGAACTTGACTAGTATGTATTTAACTTACCTAATAAACTATAATGTTGCCATATTATTTTTACTGGAATAACTGTACTGTTCAATTCCACTGCCTCTCTGGCATAGCCAGTCTGCTTCATGTATAAAAGCTGTTGCTAAAAATTCTTTTAATGTCTATTTATTCCCAATTCACTGATTTTTAAGCCCTACCCTCTATTTCTGACCTAAAAGTCTAATTTTAAAACTAACTCAAAGCAGTCGTGTCATCTTTTAATCATCAGGAGCCCATTCTTGATACAATGGTTTGGCTAAAGATCAACATCCTAACAACAGTTAAAATAAAAACGTGTAATTAGAGTCATAGTATAATTTTGAGGTTCTGATTGCTTTGATATTATGTCATGATATCTTGACTTTACCTGCAATGAAAAAAAAAAAATCAAAGAGAAGAACTTTTGTATTTCATAGGGCAGATAAAACCTGGTCTGGACTTTGTCACAGTGGAGTGACAGCTCTTGCTTTGCAGCTGCTAGGATCTAATTATACTGCCTGGGCCCAGAATAAGAAATTGTGCAGCTGTGTGGAATTAGTAAGACTCAAATTGTACCCCACATAGACCTAAAGGCTTGCTTGTGTGGATATCAAGGAATGATCATTGAAATTTTCTAATGGTATGGGAGCAGGGACAAGGTAAGGAGAATGTTTCTGAGTGCAGTTATTACTGGCTTCAGAACTGATCAGTCATAATGTGCCTAAACTACCATGGCAGGAGCTGACCAGATCCAGGTTAGACCATAGGTAGAAGGAGCTTGCAGTGCTCTCAAGTCGCATTCCTAAAGAGGAGTATTTTGTACAGTGGCATTGTAGTGGAGAGTATAGGAAGTGTGAAATGGGAAGACAGAGTCAGACTCCCTGTTTGTCAGAGGTATCACAGATCTGCAAGATGTAGTAAGGTTCCTTATTCTTCATTTTCAACTGTCTTTCCCACACTGTGCAGGTTGAAATAAGGCCCTACGAGTTTAATCAGGTAAGCAGAGAACACTTTTTTCCAAAATCGAAATCATGAATATAAACTCAAGAGGTTCTCATTTGTTGGATCAATAAACTTATGCTAACCAGCAGGAGTCAAAAGATCACCTCCTTTCAGAAGGACTCATCAGCTTGGACATCACTGTGCATTAATGTTGTTGTATGGCTCTGAGATTGAAACTGCTGTCATGTCTAATCAGCTTGAAATGAAAGTAAGGAGTTTGTATCAATATACTTGCATATCCTAATGTTAAACAGAGAAGACTGAATTCAGATAGCTATCTCCTGTGTAAGAAGAGGAAAAAAAGGATATACTTTGCTTTTCTTTAGAGCAAACTTATGTAAGTGAATTGTATTAGATCTTTCCTGTGTATAATTTCTTTACTTGGAAAACTATTTTGCTCTGTAGTCCAGAAGGATTTACAGGTAGAGGCTAACATTTTTTAATTTAAACTTCATTAATTTGGGACTTAGTCATAATTTTTAAACAACTAGCTTCAACCTGAATTATTATTTCAGTTGTCTTTCTTCTACAGTTTATGGGTTTCTTGCTAAGAAAGCTTTGCTATATACAATATTTTAATGGTCCTCCATTACTTGAGTAAGTGTTTCTTTTGAAAGGTGTTTTTAGACATCATACGATTTAGGAACAAATAGTCTTTATACAGCCTCTGGATTGATTACAAATATTTTGTTATCTGAAAGGTCTTTCACCCTTTTTCCAGGAAGCTCTTCCTCTCTGCTTATCTTTACTTCAGGGTTAAAACCAAAACCCATAGAGGTTAATGCCTTCCAAAAACAGACTCCTGCTCTTAGCTTTTTATTCTCAGCAGTGCTCCCAGCGAGAATATATATTCCCAGGAAGAAAGCACAGGAGAAATCTAAGTTTGTTATTGCAAAAGCATTATAAATGTTACTGACTCTTGCCCAATCTTTCTCTAGTCCAGTTATTTAATGCAATGAACCTCTCCTGTTTTCTTTAAATACAGTCAAAACCAGACAAAATTGCCATATTAACTTCTGCATGTCAGTGATTTGAATTTCTTTCTATCAGTGTTCAGTAGCAATGTAGAAGTAGCTGAGACCAGATGCTCAAGCAAACGAGTGGCAAAAAGAAGCTAATATGTTATTTCAGACTTTTTAGTTTCCATTTATCTTCTTGCCAAAATCCTTTGGGCTTTATCTGTTTATATATAATTGAAGAAAAAGGAATTTACTGAGAGAATGAGGCTTTGAGAAGTGTTTTGGTTTAAAATCATAATTATTGTCAATACTGGCTTCTTATTGCGTAGTTAAGATTAATTTTCTTTTCCTGAGGCCATTTACACCACAGGTTTAATTCTCACGTTAAGCTTCTCTCAAAACTTGTCCCTAGTTTGTGGAAATGACCTGCATGTTACTCAGATTCAGGATAATTCTTTATGGTTACCTTGCTATCAAATTTCATCCAGGTAAACATGTCAGTTTCAAATAAAAAAAACCCCTCTCTTCCAGTGTTTGAAATGCACCTTTTATTTACAAGAATACTTGGGTACTACTGAAAACATAGTGATAATCTTCTTTTCCACATAAAAGTTTCTGAATTGTAATACAGTTCATTGCAGCTTAATTTACAAACTAAACCATTTCTAAGAGCTAAGTAACTGAATTTTCAGGTTCTAAGCAATCAGAAAACATATTTAATTACAATAATATAAAATTTATCAATAATTCAAAATATCATGCTTTACAGAGTAACAAGATTCTGTCTAAAGTTCCACAGCACATAAGTCTCTTGAGTTTACATAGATGTTTTACCTGAAGCACTCAGACTACCAAGCTGTTTTTCATATAAGTGAGTTTCAATTTTCATTACAATTTTCAGTATTTTTCTTAGGAATAGGAAGCCACATCCAAACTTAACAACTGTTATTTAGTGAGGATAATTTGCTGATTTGATGCCAGGAATTAAACTAACTATAGGATGTTCATCATCATTTGTAGCGACAAGCACAGACCCTCACAGAAAACCACTAAAGAATGAGTTGAGTCGTGGCTTGAACAAGGGAAATTGCTTTATTGTTATTATAAAGCTAACTTTGAACCCCACGATAGTTTGTTTTTCTAACCACTAGTCCATTTAGATAACTGAAACTTTCCCTATAGGGTGTGTTAAAGAGTCTTTGCCAGTGAATGAGGGTTTATTAGCATTCTCTCTGCGAATCCTAGGAAGGCACATTATGAATAGATGGCCTTCATATATGGTATTTCTGAGTCCTCTGTCCTTTGGTGAAAGCTTCTGTCCTTTTTTGGTCCTTCCTGTTTTCAGTCTTCCATCTGCCATGCGCAGTCTGCTTAGAACATAAGCATGCTCATTAGTATACTCTGTCATAGCCATAGTTCCCCCTCTGTTTTTATTAATTCCAGAGCCATAGCCATGTTCATTTGCAATGCCATAACACAGCTAATTCTCTTATTAACCATACATTGCACACAGGCCAATATACATGGTACACAGAGTAAAATCAACACAAAATCCCCAATTGTAAGTATGCCCAATACCAGCAGCCATTTCAACCAGGATCCAATACCCAATCGATGCAACTAAGAAAACACCCCCTAAAAACCACTCTTATAATTTTCTTTCAACTGCTGAGTTAATTCCTTAAGCTTCTGGATACTTTCATGAACAAACCCAGAACGATCACTTAAATTCATGCAACATAACTCTTCAAATTCTTGGCAACTGTGACCTTGTGCCAAAAGCAGAAAATCTGTTGCAGCCCTACTTTGCAGAGAATCATGTCTAACTGCGTCCACATCAGCTAATAAACTGCTAATTGCTAAGCTTGTAGCACTTATTTCTTTTGCAAGCCAACAGCCAAGTTTATCCAGCGATGCTAAAGCATGGCCTGCTGCTAAACACAGGATGATGCTTAAGAAAAATCTTTGTGGATGATTCCAAAAGATAATCTCAATTACAATTAGCTTTAAAGGCAGACACAGATCTTTTGTGCTTATGGGATACAGTTCTATTTTCTAAAATTCTAGCTGGGTGGTGACACTCTCCAGTTGTTGAGAAAGGTCTGTACATTCCTAGAACAGTAGGCTGGACCATTATCAGTTTTAATACTTTGAGGAACACTCAACCTAGTAAAACAAGTAAGCCAATACTTAGAGACATCTCAGGCTTTTTCACTTGTATGTGCTTTTGTAACAATAAACTGAGAATGGGTGTCCACAGCAACATGAACCTACTTCTGACGACCAAAATCAGATATGTGTGTAAAATCAGACTGTGAGATTTCATCGGCTGTTATTCCATGAGAATTGACCCCTTCCTTAGAGGGTAAAGGGCAAAATGCTGACAATCTGTAGGGGACATAACATCCCTTGCTTTATTCGTACTGAGCCAAAATTGATGCTTCAAGGCCCTTGCATTTTGATGGAAAAAGGAATTACTGAGCTTGTTTAGGGATATTAGGGACCACAGCTGGCATGGCCACCACATCTGCTCAACAGTTCCCTTCAGCTATGGGCCCTGGAAGGTCTGTGTGAGAAAAAGTATGCATAAGTCAGATTTTAGTCTTCATATTGAGAATTTTTTAGGTATCTAAAACGTAGCCTAATGTCTTTAGTTGTTATTTCTTCTTTCAATGTTCGATCAATGTGATGAGCGATCATCAATTATCCTTAAATGACAATCACTTCTCTTAACAACTGAAGGTCGGAGCACTCCCAATATTTTTTTGTGTACAATGTTTTAAATTTGTATTTTATTTATTTTTGTTTTAATTTTAACAGAGCTAACATTGTTTTTGGGATTCATACATTGAGTCTCAGTTATTTTGACTTGCTTCCAATTAGAATTACAATTACTTTTACTTTTTTTTTCACACATCTTTATCTTTAGCCAAGGAATTGTGTGTGTGCATTATCTTTTTGCTGCATACCTAGTTTGCATTATTTGATACAATGAGAAGTGAGGAATCAGTCAGTAAGCTGTCATTCCTGATATAGGTTTTCCTTTATTATAAGAAAGGCCAAATTTTGTATTGTGAGGGTTATTTTCTATCTATGAGAACTTTCTTTTCTTTTGGTGGCAAGTCCTATTTTTTAATTCTATTAAAATTTTAATTATCAAAATTCTTTCTGTATGAATTATAGAAGTGTTTATGGCCATATTAGCGAAGATGAGTATTCTATAAAAATAAGTTAAATTCCAAGCTACATTCTCATTTATTGAGGTAGCAATATGAATACTTGCAATAACATTTTCTGTAAGAGATGCATTTCCTTTTTGAATGTGGTGATTTCAAAACGAGAGCTTCTGAGAAAGAAATTCTGTGCAGTTACTGTAAGCAGAAATTCCTTTATAAACATTACTGGTTAATAATCAGTAAGAGGTGAAAGAACTATGTCGTTATTCCCTTCTGCTGCTAATTATAACATAAATTACTTCTTTGGATTTAATCTCTGAGTGTAATTATGAAGATTTCAACACCAAATATACCATTAGTGCACCAAGGTTTGTCAATTCAGCCTTTACAGCAATGGAAAACTGTGCTAATAGCATCTGAGAGATAGAATCTAAATGTTTCATTGAATTTTATTTAACTTAATATTTTATATTGTCTACAGTAATATTTTTCTCTAGTCAAATCCTCTTAGAATTATATAATTTCAAATGTGTTTTATCTATGCAGAACAATCCTAGATGAGAAATAACATAGCACACTCTTAAAGGAACCAAAATTAGAGCAGGTTTGACTGGAAGAAAAACGGAATAAATTGAAATAACAAGCTATAAATCAGAAGCAGTCTGGATAGAAGTAAGACCATAGGGTATGCACACTAAGAGGGTATGCACGTAGGGCTAAAGAATAATGGCTGAGTGGTGTAAGAAAAGCAGCTTTAGCAAAGAGATACCACACTTCCACAGGGGTTAGACTTCACTAGCATACCAAAGCATTGAAAAGAATTGTTAGTTAACAGTTTTTCTGATATTTTTTCTATATAGATGTTTGCCTAAAGTCAAAGACTTTGATGTCCTACTTATGATTGTTTCCACATTCTTTCTGCTTTTCAAAGAGATAGACTTTTAAAAATATTTTTTTCTCCTACTTTTTTCTCTCTAGCCTCCCAGCAATTCATCCTACTGTATTCTGCAAAATTTCCCTGATAAACAACGTGCTAAACAACATGTATAATTTCAGCATTGAAGGTTTGGAAGGTCTTTTTTGTTTGTTTGGGTTTGTTTGTTTATTAGCTAGTATGTTTTATTTTAAAAAACCCACTTTCTACATCATGGACCTTTTCTTCTCTTAGCATTTTAAACTGTCTTGGTGACAATCATCAAGGTATGAAGGAGTAATTTCAAATTGTGACTGTGCAGAAATTTGGAAAAGAGAAAATACTTTTGCCTATATTATTTAATAAAACAAATCCTTGAATTCATTCAGTTGTTTTCTTATCACAAATGAAAAGGCTTGTGTTCAGCAAAGTTCATCTGGCTTACATCTTTACATTGGGGAAAGTTTGTTTGAAATGTAATATTAGGTTTCCGGGGCCACTTGAGCTGCCTTAGGACAAAAAGTCTCTGCAATCCAAACAATCTCTAAAGAGAGAGAGTTATACAGATACTAAATAATGGATTACTTCAGATTTGACAGCAATATGATGAACCGTTTTTTGGAGTGCTCTGAAGGTATGCCAAAATGCCATTTTTATTTTTTTTTTAGCTTTCCCAATGTAACATACCTGTTTGCAGAAATAGCATTTATAATGTCATAGATTTGAACTGTCTTGTCAGGCAGCATGTGAAAGGACATGAGTCCTGCAGAAAAGGACAGGTCTCATTTATGAGTGCATTTCTCATACACTTGCTTAAGTATCCTGCTTCCTTCTAACTCAGTTACTTTAGCTGCATTTACATCATCTCTCCATTAATCAGTTATTTAATTATTTTTGTTGTGTTATTCTCTGCCATCCCCTAGTTTAGTCTGTAAATTCCTAGCTCAAAATGTGGTGATTTTAGTCGTGTTAGCAGAGCCAAAACTAGGCTAAAACAAAATGAATAAAAAGAACCCTGCAAGATTCAATTAGTTCTCTCCCAGATGCTGTAGTTCATCTCATATGCTATTAAAAATCTTCTCAGCTCATTGAGTATAGCTGGCACTGTCTTGACAAAGGCAAGATGCAGTTATGCAGAAATTGTATGCTCTGCTACATAGGATTGCATGGGTCATTCCGTATCCATATGTATTCTTTCAGCAACTGGGGAAAATGTGCAAAAATAGACAGCATAGGCTACAGTTTAGGATTACAGAATGTTTAAAACAGAGATTGTTTTTGAAAGAAAGAAGAGGAATAAAACGAAGATCAAGTTTCAACTTGTGAGAGCCAGAAACTTCAAGCACTTCCCTTAAAATAAAAGAAAGAGGTTGAAGTGATTGTTGTTTCACTGACTGGAAACACAGCTAAATTGTGTTGCTGGTATAGATTTCCTTTGAAAATACCACTCAAAGCTGTCTATAGGTGGTATGATATCTCGTTTTCCGCTGACTATGAAGCAGCTGGAGAGATCTGCAAAGTTGTATAGCTTTTTCTAGAAGATCACAAAATTAATGAGCTCTATTAAGGTAACATTCCAGAATTTTAATGTGTGAATATGCATGTGTGGCTCAATGAGATATCTGGGCAGCTAACTCTACAACTAAGAGGGCAAATGTCTAAGGAACATTGAAAATTCTAGTCAAAGTCTTGAAGAATATTAAAGGAATTTAAAAAGAATACCCTTTCAAACTTGGCTCATAAATCTTTCATTTTCAAAATATTTCTAGTTAGAAGGCTTTGGTAAAAAGGGTTGGAAACCTTTTGTTCATCTAGTGATTCTGATGAATTAGAAAAAGTATGGTTTTATCATGCAGCTCATGTTCCAGCCAAATGTTGTTGTTCAATATGAAATAAAATATATTTGAAATAAAGTCAAGTATGTTAAATCCCAGCTGACTGCTAGAAGGTATGACCACTGGCCGAAAAGCACACAACTGTATTCCAAATAAGTAGTTCTTAACACATGCTAAATGCTCAGATTATGACCTTATTTTTAAAAAGTTTATCTTCAAATCAATTACACACTGAGTTTATATATTTGTGCAAACGTAAGCATTTGCAGTCTAGTAGCTCATGAACACAGGAGAGACAAGAAGGCTTCCAAACTCCTCCAGAGCTAGAATGCCTATATGTACTGAGAAGCATAATGAGAAGAATGCATCCTCCTGAACAAATCTACATATCACATAATCTACAATCTCACTTTGATGGTATCAAGTATGACTGTTTTGGATTGCTTAAAATAAGTATCTGCCAACATTCTGTTTACAAATATCTCGAATCTAAGGAAGGTTTAAAAATGTGTGGGCACCAGATTGTTCTCTAGTCTGACCGCAGAGCCAGAATCCATGAGTTAGGGAGGTTTTTATCTAGCTAAAATTAATTAAAGGCAGATGCTTATGTCCTCCTGTAATCTATATTTATACCACACTTAAAAGAGGACCTGTAAGAAAGCTGCCTCCCACTTACATTCCATCTGCAGAACCATAATGCAGATACTGAAAGCTGTCTCCCATGGGACCCATTGACATTACTTGCAGCCATGGCAAATTGAAAAATCAGTAATAACTTTAGCTATACCTGCTTGTCCTGACATGACGGCAAAGTATGTTGCTGTTTTCAGCATTGTTAGTCATGAATTATTTGAGGGAAAAGAGTCTTAAATCTATACTAGAGATGCCAGCAAAAAATTTCAGAAACAGAATGAGTGTGGGAATTGGGAGATTGTAAGATCAGAAACTTTTCAGCAGACTGCTGAGTCCTGAGAATTCGAAGACTGAGCAGAATCTATGTAGCAGATGAAGAAAGATTGACACTTGCTGCCTATTATCCTGTCTAAGAAGAGACGAATTGCTACTAAACAGCTACTGGCATAAAAAAAAAAAAATCCTTCTTTATCAAACTACCTAGACCAATAAAAGATAATTCTAACTCTATTAGACTGCAGGTCACTGTGCTTTCTAAATGTCAGTGTTTGGTAGTCATGAGTAAGAAGGTCTAAAAATGAGGGAAGCCATATGAGGAACTACTGAGGTTACTTGACTTTTTCAGACCAGAGAAGAAGACACTTAGGGGAGACCTCATCACAGTCTACAACTTCCTTGTAAGGGGAAGAGGAGAGGTAGGCACCAATCTCTTCTCTGTGGTGACCAATGACAGGACCTAAGGGAATGGCCTGAAGTTGTGTCAGGGGAAGTTTAGCTTAGATATTAGGAAAAGGTTCTTCCCCCTCTTGGGCATTGAGTGCTGGAGTAGGCTTCTCAGGGAAATGATAACAGCATCAAGCCTGCCAGAGTTCAAGAAGTGTTTGGATGATATTCTCAGGCACATGGTGCAACTTTTGGGAATGGTCTTGTGTAAAGCCAGGAGTTGGACTCAATGATCCTTGTGGGTCCCTTAAAACTGAGGATATTCTATTAGTCTACTAAAAAATAGGACCTTTTAAATTAAAATAAATTTTGAAAAGTTTCTGTAAAGAAAGAACAGGGATGTACTGATGAATGCTTTATTTTGATACAGAGGTTATATGGAAAACATGGGGTTTAGGCATATATTGTCTGTATAATTCCCTGTATAATGTCATATGGTAATATATTTCAGCTGTGCTATTTCTCATCTGATTCTCTGTTTACAGTACGTGTCAGTGTATACTCTTGTCTTCAGTGCTAGTTAGGGCTAACATGACTTTTTTTTCCTTACTTTGAAAACAGTAACTTTATTTGTTAGTTTGAAGGAAGTCCTAGGCTTCTCAGATGTGTAAAACTGACATTTTCAAAATAAGGCAGGAAGTCAGTTTCATGACTTTTAGTTATTAATTTCAACCTAGCAAATTAAATTTCCTGTTTTCAGCAAATCTGCATTTATTGAATTCTCATAGCTGAAACATTATAATCAAAGCAGGTTTGGTTCAGGATTTTGTTTTCAACTAGTCGTGGTAGAAATTTAGCCTATTTGAAGTTATAGGCTTGAGTAAACTGACTAACCTCTCTTCCAACACCTGCCTAAATTCCTGCCACTAAATTCCTGCCCGAATCTACCAAATTTTGTAGTAAGGCCATACCTCAAGACTATTCTCTTTTTTTTTTTTTTAGAATAATGCTTACAATCACTGGTATTGGATAAAATGTCTCCGCATTTGTCTCTAGACAAACAGAAAAAAATAGACAATTTTTTCTACCTCCTAGAAAGTTTATACCTTTATATATGTGCCCTTACATTGAATATTGGCTGAATTTCTGGTCTTCCCTAGTTAAAAAAAAAAAAGAGAACTGTTCAGTGTGGGAAAGGACAGTTAATCAGGAGATAGATGTCTAACACATACAAATCAACACTACTTGATCTGAATAAAATAACTAAGGAGTAATGAAAATTACTGGCTAAAAGTGGGAAAATGAAGTTGTGTGATATGTGATATGTATAGTTTTTCTACGACTGATACAAGAATTTTTGGATGATATAAATTTTAAAATTATCAAGATGTATATCTGAGAAAAAAAAGCTCATCTAGTGTTATTAACAGTGGTCAGCTGTGAGGGCTGTGGCACTTCACCTGTCTCATGCCCCACAATGTGGGGAGCATTGAAGAAAATACTGCTAAAACCTAACTATTCTTACAGTATCTATTATGATCCATTCTCTTGTAAACAGGAGAGTTGGATAGATGGTCTTTTTTGTTCTGACCTGGGACAGCTGTCCTTCTATCTTATTTTCCCTTACTATATCATCACATACTTAGAGTGAAATACCATATTATTTGGTATCATGCACAGATTATCTGTCTCTAGAAATACATGAGTAGATGTCCATAGTCTGTTGTTGAGGTAGATATATATGGACACACCAATTAGACTTCTAGTTCCTAACTGTTCAGAAGGTCATGCAGGGAATATCTGCTTTCCTGTGCAGTTCTCACATACATATTGCCATTATATCCACACAGTCTAGCATCTCAATTCAATTACAGTAGTGAAAGGTTTCTTTTCCCCTTCAATATTAATCTTACTTAAATTTACTCATAATAATATGAAATTCAGACTAGCCTTTAAGAGATGCATTATCTCTGTGATAGTCCTGTGGTTATCCTAGGTTTCTAGATCTAGAGGAGAAAAGAACAAAAAAAAAAAAGGAAAAAAGAAAGCCATGTCTACACTGACAGTCATCTTCTCGGTGTGTAATCTACTGTAGCTGACTGAGTTGTGTGTGAGTTAGTGATGAACAGCTTTACTTGCCTCAATGTATATATGATAAAGACCTCTGAAATTCATTATGTTTTCTTAGCATAAAGATAACTACAATAGTTTATATTCTTTTACAGGCCTGTGTTAAGTGGCATTAATTCACAATACATTCCATAGCAGAAATAAAATATAATTTTCATTAAATTACATAGCAGAATGCCTTATTATAAAATAATAAAATAATTTTTTCCAGTTTATCTCCACAAAGAGTGCATGCAACTTTATAGAGGACATTACCACTCACCTGTTTTGAATAGTCAATACAACATATACTTATCTATAAGTGCACTAGACCACAGGATTTTTCAGAATAACAAAATACTCTAGGAATTTGATTTATGAAATTGGAATAGTTTGTTCTGGTACTAAGAGACTGTATTTATTGAAACCAAGCCATATGCTTCAAATGAACTTATTACATTAACTAGACTGTTTGTCATGGCCCCTATAAACCCATGAATATTTGCATTTGTCATAAGTCTTTTCCCATTTTTGGACTCAAGTAATTTAAATCAGAGAGCTTTGTTCCTTTCTGCTTTAAAATGCTTTATTACAGAGGTAGAAAGAGATCAGGGAGTGCATACTCTAATATTCTGTCAAAATTGCATATTTCTATATGCAATTTATATATATTATATAAAGGAATAAAAATTAAATTGGCACAGAACTTAGTGGCAACCCTTTCAAATTCTTGCAAGCAATGTTAGTGAGTTTCTTGTGGCTTGTTTGCAGAAATAGGAGGGTTTACTAGTTATGATGCCATTTGTTCCATCTACTTGCATCTATTGCTTCACAGCATATCAAAGATAATTAATCACATGGGAAAAGTAAATCCAGAAGAAAAAGTGTCTATGTGTTTTCCTGTATGTTACCCTCTGAGGATGACTTCAGTTGCATGTACATCAATATATCCAACCACATGCAGCAGAATAGTCATAAATACTTAGCCAAAAATAATAAAGTTCCAAGTAGGATGGAAACATGAAATTCCAAGACAAAGACTTTTTTCTCCAGGCCTGCATCCATTTTTGACACTGAGTGAATTTATTTATGGCCCTTTGGGCCATGCTACTCCTGCATTAGGATTTTAAAAGCCTTGCTGTTTATGTTGTGTTATCTTAGCATTTGATGTGGCTAATACGATATAAAAAGCCCAATAGTGATTTATGGATTTGGAAGATTCTGTCCAGCCAAAATATGAAGCAAAGTTAGCCAGACAAAGAGATTAATATGAAACTCCCTTTGTGGTTTCAACATTGTCCTATTTTAAAAGCTATTTACTTTTCCCATATTGGAAGAATGTCTGTCTGTAGTTCTTATTACGGTCTAAGTAAGGAGAAATCCCTAGTAAGAGTATGTAATTTTTGGCAGAATCTTCTACTTTTATGTTATAAAAAATAGTTTGAGGGTTGAGTTTTTGGTTTTGGGTGTTTTGCGTGTTTGTGGATTTTTTAACTACTTTGGACTTTTGAGAAGTAGGTGAGTGATTTAAGAGTAAAGGACAGTCATTTAAACTCTAAAAGTCCTGTAAAAAGTCCCAGTTTAGGCCTCATTTTATCTCATAGTCCTGCTCTACAAAAAGATTTGAGTCAAAGAAGGGACTGTGTAGGAATATAAGGAAAAAATGTATTGTTACTTCTGATTCTCTAAATAATCAAGGCAAAATATTGTCTGACCTCAGATGGGAAACAAGTATTAGCTTGTATTTGAATTTTGAAGCTAAGACTACCAGTTCTACCATTCTGATGATATTCCAACCATAAAACTGTTTCAGAATTAGTTTGATGGTACAAAAATTTTATTCTGATGTAAATCATGGCAGAATTAGCTCTGGTATTTTCCAACAATCTTTCCTCTCGTCATGTTGGAGGAAAAATTACATATATTCAGCATAAGCTCAGAAGTGATTAAATATAAGTTAAATGTGTGTGTCAGCTATTGACATCTCATAGTTCGAAAATTTGAGCCACTGACAGTACAAGTCCCATACATGAGCTAAATTTTAATAAAGCTATTAACATGCTTGAATGGGTACAGTTATGAATTATAAAATCCAGCATGCTTGGGTTGTTACCAAAATTAGTAATATCACAGATATTAGCCAGATATTCTACCTATTCAGAAGAATGTCTTGCATCTGGAGATGGAAATTCATACATATATCTATAACTTGATGTACGAATGCATGTACACATTTGGAGAAAAAAAATATTTATCATGACAAAAGGAAATGCAACTATGTAATGAATTACCAAAGGTCTAATAAAATGCACAGGAGAGAGTTAGAGCTAAATGTCTGGTTTAAAATAAAGCTGCTGGATAACTTAACTTTGCTATACTGATGTTTTATGAACTGTGTACTTAGCATTTTTCTGTTCTCTGTATTATCTCAATAAATTAAATGATGGCATTATTTTGGTGTGAAGTATAGCCACTGGCTTTGGAGTCTAGGTTGCATTAAAAAGCAGACTTTTGTAGAAAATCTGATGAAAAGTACAGGAATATTCAGTAAGGGCTCGGAAAATTATTCTCTAATGGAAAATCTCTGCACTTAGCATTCGCAATTCACCCCAGGACTTGCAGAATCTTGTGATATGGAAGGAACCTCTAAGACCTTGTCTTAGACAAATAGGGTCATCTAATAGAGGTTGCTTATGGTGTTATCCAATTGAGTTCTGGATTTCTTCAAAGGTGGAGATTTGACTTCTTCCGAAGGTTAACTACCTTTTGGAGCAGAGGAGAAATCCTACTGTCTATTCAGAATTTCCTTTCTTACACCTTCAGTCTGTTGCTTCTCATGTTATCTGTGTTTACCCCTAAAAATGTTTGGCTTTGCCTTCTCCACATTCTCCCACTGTATAGTTGTAGGCTGCAGCAAGGGGCTCTCCTGAATTTTTCTCAAGTTTGTACAAAGACAATTCTCTTGGCCTTCCCTTCTATATCATGAGCTTCAGGCCCCTGACTGTCCTTACTGTCCTTGTGCTGTAGTAATGTTTACTACATGCTTTTCCAGACTTGGTATTTCTTGTAGGGTTTGGGAATATTATCTGGCTGGATAGGTGCCCTGACATCATCATTTTAAAACACGAAGACATGACAGAGACATAATCTCATCTCTCCCTTCCTCTTTTTTTGCAGTACAGAACCTGAATATACAAGTCAGAAAATTACTGTGTGATATGGATGGTATATATAGGGTGGTATTTCACATCCTATGATGGAGAGCAGCTATACCACCACCCAGAAGTACTTTTCTCAATTGCATTAGAATTTAGCCATGAAGAGTTCATAGTTCACTACCTGCTGAAATGACTGTGAAGATTTTTCATGTCTCCACTTCAGATACTTTGCAGACCAGATAACAAACTATGAGGTGTAATTTACATTTTGTCATTTTACTCCATATCATACTTGTCTTAAAAAAAATAATCAATCTGTATGGAATCCTCATGAAAAATTATGGAAGGTATCCTTTGTCAGGGAGAGGCTTTAAAATGCTTTCTGATGCTTTTCAAAAATATGTCATTTTTCAGTGAGGGTTGTTCGATTTCTAATAAAAACCACCATTTAATTAATAAATTAATTAATTACTAAATACTCCATTTGTGTCAGTAGTATTTAACATGGAGCCTTAATATGAGGAGAGAAATTAACTGTTTTATATCATTACTATTTTGAGTAATAAGTTTTTTTCTGTATATATATATATTTGGGGTTTACATACATATATATAGAGAGAGATATAGATAGATATAGATGATATATATGTGAACCAGAATTGAAATAATTATCTGGGCCTGTTGAAGTATCGTAAGTATTTTTGGGAAAAAAAAAAACCCAACAGGGTAACAGAATTCATAAGAATTATTTATCTTCTTGCATTTGCAAGAAGAGCTCCAACATGAATCTCATGGGAGCATTGATATTTGCGACAGCTGGGGGCAGTAAAGACCAATCCCATGACCTGTAAGCTTTAGAACCTTTTTAACCATCTCTAAGACACTCCTCAGTTTTAAAGAAGCAAGGGCCATAATTTGTTTTGCTCTTTCCAAAACTTACTTTCTCTGTATTTGGCAAGAAAAAAAACACAAGGCAATTCAGCAATCTTAATTATGTGCATGTAAAATCAGAGGAATTAATTCTCAATGAAATTCTGATGGATGTAAATCATGTCAGGAACTCTGTGGGATAATGTCTATAGAACTGTCATTTACTTATTTATTTATTCAGAATTCAATACTTCCTCGGACTCTTGAGTCTTGAGAGTTGGGCAGAAACTGCAAATGTAGGGTGGAGTTCTATACACACTGTATCATTCAGTGTAGACATTTAAATTACCAGTTGAGTTCATAACCAGGAGTCTTTCCTGGAACAAAAAAGCACAGACTAGAATTACTGATCTAAGAGCTTTTGATCTGGGCAGAACTAGAAGGTGTACCTTCTGCTTCTGCTTCCGCTTGTGTCAAACAGACAGCCAAGAGTCACTACCTTTCCCTTTACCTGTGTCATCTTCCTAAAAGAACTATATTGTTGCCACCTTCTGGCCACTCCACAAGATATTCTTGACTGATGTGAGGAGATTAGTCCTATCTGGACAGAAGACAGGACAGGTGTTAAATCAAGCATATTGTGCAAGCATGCCTCAGGGTAATCCTCAAAATTTAGAAACAGAAAAGATATTTAAGAGAGGTCTTAATTGAAAGGAAGCCTTTGGAGCAGATGAATAAATCATACATGTCTCAGGCTATTTTATAGGCAGAACTTTTACTCACAAATGTATATGCTTTAATGAAATTTTTACAGATTTCATGAAAAGGGCTGATGTGGAAAATTTCTCTTTGTGCATCTGTTCTGCCAAAGAATATGTATATTTATATATGCATGTTTGTGCATGGGCTACTCCCATTCTTCTCCCATATGCATTAAACTTAAGTTTTACCATTTGGGCATTTTTTCCAGAGAAGCATGACCCACTGCACAGGAAATCAGGAAAAGTTGGCATCAACAGAATACTAGCATTCCTTTTCTTCATGTAACTGCCAATAGAAATAGTTAAGGAATATCTGAAGATGAGCTCAAGATTCATAAAAATGGCAATGACATTCAGATGAAGTAATCTGAATATCATACATCTCATAAATATCATACATATCATACATTCATAAAAAGAAAACAAAGAATAGGAGGCCTCCTGATGTAAGATGGAATAAAGCAGAAATTCCTTTGTACAACTAACAACGTAATCACATAGGAGAATCTAAAATTGTCCGTGTCTTTAAAGAATTATATAAATATCACTTCCTGCTAAAAAAAAAAAAAAAAAAAGATATATTTTCTCACCATTCTGTCAAATGGGAAACTGATCTGGGTCCAGGTTTACCATCATGTAAAACTACTTTCCAGACCCTTTCTAGCAATGGGTCATACTTTATTTTCTTTCACTGTAACTTCTTCCCTGGAAATTTGCCTTAAATTTACTTATTTCCAGCTGTATGATGAATAGGATCACTAAAGATAGCCAGCCTAAACATGGGCAACCATGTAAAGAACACTCACCAACTGGTAAGAGAAAAATGCTGTGTCATAGATACGAGTTGTTCAAGTTCCTATATTATTAAATGCCTGCTTTAGGATACTTAACACAAAGCAGGACTGTTCAGGGAATGACTCTTATACAGTAGGATGTGCACCACAGTGAAGGTGTCCAGAAGAATCTACATATCCTCAGAGTAGCATGCATAAAGTTATGTATGGTTTTGAAATTCCAAATCATATTTGTCGTATATCTACTTTTTTCCTAGCACATAGAAGATTTGATATAATACAGTTTCATATTTCCTCCAGGGGAGATCAGCCATATAGTTCTAAATTGTGTATGCCTATTCATTCCCACCTGGCTTATTTTCTCTTCTACTTCTCTCAGACTCTTGCTGTCAAGTTCCAAATGTGTGACTCTACGTTTCTATCAGAAGACTGATTCCTAGGTACTATATAAATAATAGGGAGCAACTTAGTCCAAGGCCTTCCCACCATAAATTGCATAACATCTTAACATTAGATACCTAGTCCAAAATTGGACACTTTGTTGCCTGAGCTTCTGTTCACTGGTTAAAGAGGCACATTCAGAGCATGATTCAAAACTCATACCCTTTAAACCAACATCTGAAACAGCTCATTTCTCTCCATTAACAACACAGATAGCCTAGAGCAATTGTGCTCTTGATTTAGTCATGTACATTAAAGCACCTAGGTAGAATGAATCTGAGTCAACCTGTCTGTGGGCATGTAGCACTGGAGTTACTGTAATTTTTGCTTGGTACCTTATGTACTTCACTAATGTTGCTCTATTCAGTAGGGGAAGTTTTGCAGTTTCATCCTTGTCCCGGTTTGAGACAATAGAGAATGTTATCACTTAAAACAGAAGTTCGTTAAATGAAAAAAACAACAAGATTTATTACAAGGAAAAGGGAAAAAGGAAAGAAAAAAAAACCCAACCAAAAAAAAAACCCAACCCCCAAATATATATATATATATATTTATAGTAACAATATAAATATGTATTTATATATATATATAAAATATATATCACTCACACACACCTGGAATTCCCAAAAGATAAAAACACACACACACACATACACACACCCCCCTCCACAAGAAAGGAATTGTGTTCAGAGAACCACCCCACTGCCCTGAGAAAACCCCACCCGAGGAGAGAAAACCCACAAACAAAGGAAGAACAAAACACAACAAAACAAAAATTGCTGGGAAAGGTTATGAAGATGAGGCCCAAACCGCCAACTGGAAAAGGCTTGTGGCTGCCAGGTAGTTCTTCGCCGATGCTGAAGCAAGCTCAGAGGGGGAAGAAGGCTTGGTTGAGGCTTCCAAAAGAAACGGCTGGAGACAGCTTTCCCGGGCCAGGTCGGAGGCAGGAGAGAGAGCGACCCTTCCCCCGCTGAGCTTTTCAAAGCCTTGCTTATCCCCGCCCAGCACAGCCAGTTTGTCCAGTCAGCAAACAGTCTTGAGCTGTTCACTGCTCCCCTTTGCTTGCATCACTCATGTCATGGCAGCCCCCAGCTTAGCCATGCGGTCCCCCAAACCCTCGTGGGTAGGTACAGGAGAAATGCTGGGGGGGTGGCCCATCAGTCCGTTACCATGACAACAAGGTGGCTCCCAGCTTTGGACGCCTGTCACAGCTCATAACAAATGCATAAGAATTCAAACAAAAGGGGAAAAGAAAACCAAACAGATTAAAACTATAACAATCCTTTAAACTATTAATCCATGTTAAAAAGCTGAGAAAATATCACTCATTTGAGAACATGGAACTTGTAAGCACACAAATTCATAGCAAACAGCTGTAATATAAATAAAGAATGAGCAAATCTGTATGATTACACTTGTGGGTACAACAAAAGAAAATGAAAGTAGCTACATTGTGTTCTGCTCAAAGGACATCTACACTTGTATGGATTTTTTTTTTAATCTTACTAGAGAAAAACATATACTATTATGCTAGCAAGTATGACCTCTAGTTTTTTTACAACCATCAAGTAAAATCAAGAACCAAACCCCAGTATTTATATATGATATACTTGATAGCTTCACAGTCTATGGATGTCTTCAGTTAAAGGACAATAACAAGTGTTACCGAGCAAACAAGAGACATATAGGAAAGGCAGCAATTTATTAAATGTATGAGATAGGTATAAATGTGGATGGGTGTATGGATATGGATATGAATGAACTGATATGACTTGCTATTGAAGTGATGAACTAAACAAAAAGACTCACAAAACAATAAGCAATGTCTTTAGAAATATAGTTGTCTTTTATGCCCCCTGGGGCGCTCGGGACCTCAGCAGCTGCAGTGACTCCTTTCCAGTCGCTGAGGACAAAATCCAGAGAGGGGGAAGAAACACATGCAAAGAGAAATTGTGGTTGCTGGGCCCAGGGAAAAGTCTCCCGCGGTAGAGATGGGGCTGTGGCACTCAGCCCAGGAACTGGGAGGGACTGAGGACCCCCTGGGAACACGAGGAAGACTTAGAGAGGGCAGCACATGAACTCAGATCTCTGGTGAGCGGTCTGCGGTGGCCTCCGGGCGGTGCGGCGTCTGTGGGGGGTTCTCAGCAGCCAGGAACAGTGGGCAGTGGTGTCCTGGTGCTGGCGGGAGAAAAGCTGAGGTGGCGGGGGTCGCGCCAGAGCATCTCTGCAAGCAGCGCTGAGGAGAGGGGTCCGAGCAGCCACACGTGCTCACACCGGGCACAAAGAGAGCAAGCAAAGAAAACAGCAGGAGGACCCTTTCCGCTTCCCAAATCTCTGCCACCCTTCCCAGAGTTCTCTGTGTGGTTTTTCCAGGTGCCTTCTGGGCACAAGGGATCGATGGGAGATTGAGGAGAAAAGGCATCCCTTCTCTACAGCGTAGCCCAGCGGGCCTGGCCACAGGGAGGGCACATGTCTCTCTGTAGTTCCTGGTGAGATATAGGCTCTTACTCTTGCTCTAAATGTGCTGGCCATGTCACATCTGGCCCCAAAACTCCCTGTGCCCCACCCCCTTGGCCCCCAAACTTGGCCAGGCACCCAAGACCAGGGGTGTCCCATCCCCACCCCTGGCTCAGGGCTCAGCTCCACCCCCTTGCTGGTCCAAGGAGAAGAAAAGAGTTATTTTTTTCTATTTTCCTCTCGAACCCAACACAATGGACTAAAACATTTACTGTTGGCTTAACACACAGATGAGCCATGGAGAAATGATGCAAGGTCAAAACAGCACAAAGTACAGGTTATGTGCTGTTCTTTTTATCACAATATGTTATAACAGAATTTGGTTATTAGTAACACTTGTTTTGAGTTTGTATTCATTGATCCATACATCAGTGAGACATATAAACCTACCATCAATGTGTTTATAAGGCTGTATAAATGCATGCAAAGAGAATACCTGCTGCTACTTGTCTGGTGTCTCTCCTAATGTGCCAATGGGTTAATTAGTCAGCTCTGCATACAGCAACAGCCTTATTGCAATTATCCTAAGTATCATGATAGGGTAAAATGAAAAATTTCATAGGATCTATGAGAAATCAAGCCAAGCAACAATTCTGATTGCCATGAAACTGTGATTGTCACAAAAAAAATCTTGATATGATGCCAAGGATTCCTCCTGTATGTTAACAATGTTTAGCTAAATATTCCCTGGGGGCTAACATGGTTGCATATGCAGTCTTGTTTAGGTCTTCTTTTTTTCACATACAATTTGGAAGATTTGCTTCTGGATACTGCTTCGAATTTCAGTGTAAAGAACGGAAGTATCCATACCTTCAGGGTGTGACTTGTGCCAAATCAGCAAGCAACTATTTAACATATGTTTTTTAGTTCAGGTGATGCACGTATATGACAACATATTGCATAGTCATCAACGTCTCAAAATTGTCTCTTCTTGGTCAGTCTGGCTTGATTCAGTAGCCCCTTAAGTTTATGTTAAACTAGCTAGTAAGAATGTTTTCACTCCTGATCACAAGGAGAGAAAATGAAAGATCCAAGTCCTAAAAGACCTCTGTAGACACAATTAAAAACGGTGATGATTTTGTTTCTGTACAGTCATGTTCCTTTCCCATCTCTCCCGCCACTGCAAGCACAAACATACCACAACATGCTTTCATTCCTAAATGCCTGCAATCCAGAATCCAGCTATCTTGCGTATAACGATATTGTCCCCCTCTCTTCCAACACCTGTGCCTCAAATCCTTACACTCCATCTGTAGCTGCTGATAGACACTGTACCCTCACTGTCTCCTTGGTCTTTTTTTCTCCATCAAGTCCCTGTATCCATAGCCAGTGATCCCTAAACCTTCTACAGTCCATGTGCATTTACCTTGCTGTTCCAATATCTTCACATGCATTAACAGGACACTGAAGTCTGTTCAGCAAATTTAATCTTCTTCGAGTGCATCCACAGTAATTTATTTCACATAAAATAACTTGGATTACTACTGTGTACAGAGAAGGAATATTCTGAAGGAGAACTTCGCTGACAGCCACAATATGTACACTATGAACTGCAGGCAAACTTTGGCCCCATTCATCTCCTGTCCACCCATTCTTTTTCTTTAGCTCATAATAAATGTGACATTCTTCATGGGATTGCCCAGGAGGAAAATGGGAGACAAAAGCTGGTTGAATTTATCTGCTTTCCACACTTTCTCCCACTCAGAGATAGATTCCCGATCCTTCTCAAGTCTTCTACGTCCTCAGCCTATTTTTAAAATTGGCATGTGTCCTGGATTAAGGACTAGGACTCCTTTCATATGAGACAAAAAACCCCCAACAATTAGAAGCAATACCAGTTTATTACGCAATATATATATATTCGTATATATTATGAAGTTATGTATAAATATTTAAATTGAAAGAAAAAAAAAACAGGGAACAGAAATCATAGTAGAACTAAGAAACAAAACACAATTCAAGAAAAAAAACAAAACAAAACACTTTCCCCAATGCCCTGGGATGAAATGATGTTCGTGGTGCTCAGGGGGCGCTGGTGGCTCCTCGTAGACAGTGGGGGTGCAGTTGCTCTGTGGCAGCTGCTGCGGGCTGCAGCAGGAGCAGAGACTGTGGTGAGGAAGGCAAAGGCTGGTAAAGGAACAAGATAACGCCTCTTCTGGGCCGCTGGAAATTGAGGGGAAATGGAGGAAAAAACCCTGGGAACCGATGAGAAGAGACACAGTGCCCACCCACGGCTCCCAGCGGTGCTCCCCACCCTGGGACACCAAACCTGCAGCTGGCTCTGGTGTCCACGATGTCGCTGTCCACAGCCCGCGGCTCACCCGCGCAGACCAGGACAACGCCTGCCCCAGGGCTCACCAACCCCCATGCGTGCCATGCCACTTGCCTAGGAACACCTCCTCTCCCCATCCACCAAGAAAAAGGAAAAAGTTTTAAATATGTTATTATAACCATGACAGTACGAATTGACCTTTGAATAACCATAATATCTCTGGAGTCATAGGAAAGATACTTCACCTACCTTTATGTCTGCTTTTCTTCCCCATTCTTTATGTTGTTAGCACTTTAGAGAGACTATATCCTTCAGAAAGACTTGGTTTATTCTCTTTCTAGAACAAGAATCTCTGGTCCTTTACTGGAGTTAAGTGAAATGCAAATAACAATTGATAACATTGTCACACTATTTTTAAATTATCTAATTACAGGTAAAGAAGAAAAGGGTTTGTTGCTGTTTCCTCACTTTACTTTTAGGGTTTATATGAACACCAAAAAAGGTGCTGTAACCAGAACAATCAGGGTAAGAGACCTTTCAGATTTCATGCAATTCACTTTCTTCCTTTTCTAAGGATGCCCTATATCCTTTTGTTCACTACAAGAAAGTTATCAAGGTCAGCTTCTTTATAGGTGGTGAGAAAAGGAAGTGTCCCTTTTGTACTTATAAAAACACTCAGAGAGGTGAGTAGATAGCAGCAGCATTTGTAGGTTTGAAATTCATAGGGAGACATATCAAGAAGACAAAGTCAGTTAGAGTGCTATCAGCAGCAGTCCCAAAAAGCAGCAAGAGGTTTCCTGTGTACCAGAGATCACATTAATAACTAGCTACCTAATGAAGCATCTGATAATTCAATAATTATTTTTTGTCCTGCCATGAATTTTCTACTTTCTAATTCTATTCAGGTGTCAAGCTAAGATGGGGAAGAGTTTCCAGTGACTGAATTGACATAGGGTTGGAAAGGACATCAAAAGAAAATAATGTTATATTTTAACAGAAAACAAATTCTAATTTTGCTCACACTTATTGAATTTGATATAAACACATAGTTTCTTAAGAGGAATATTACAGGCAGTGAAGGATCTTGCTTAATTTCTTAGGTTCTGTCATCTTGAATGCTATACTCAATATTCTGCACAGGCATGGAAAACATTATTCCTTACAGAATGCAGCAAAACAGTATTTGTCTCATTGCTGCCTTCTAATAACAGTAATATGATGCTGTAGTATTTAATAATGCTTATGCTTATGCTTATGAGCCGTATATGTGTGTGTGTGTGTGTGTGTGTGTACATGCATAGGAGAAAGCACATCTGAGGTATATGTATTTGAATGATCTTATAGGAATTGTAAAGCTGTATTTTGCATGGAAATTGACAATTCCTATGGCATGGAAATTGATATCTCCTATGGTATTATCCATTTCCTGTATAGTTTGCATTAAATCAGGAGACAATGCTTCTTTCTTCTCAAGCAAAATGCATCAGAGCAATTTAATATGTTCCATTCTCATTAATACCTTGGTGTGCTGTAGAGTTTTGTAGGTTCTCTCTCACCAAGATACATCAATAACTTGTATAAGACCCTCTCAGTGCACTTGGAGCGAGTCCACATAGGCATACAGATAAATGTCACACATTCGGTTGGATTGATTGCTGAAAGGAAGTATGTGAATATATTGTATTAGTTTTCTCAGGTGAAAACAGCAAAGAAGGAGAGATGAATCCTGATACATATCTATAACACTTCAGTGACAATTATGAAGAAAAAAGGCATCATGATGACTTAATTCTTCATTACTGTGTAGCTCAAGAAGGTTTATGATCAGCAAGGATAAGAAATCTGGACTTCAGAAATCTGCCTTTAGAAAATGACTCCTTACAAAGGCAGAAGCCTTGCAGTCAGATAAATACAAACTCCAAAGTTTCCTATAACAAGAGGAAAATGTATCTAATTTGGCTTTAGGAAAGTTGGTGCAGAAATCTTATTATCTCAATAATTTATTTACCTTACTCTTCACTTCCAATGTTAAAAGGAAAGAAGTATCTTCATTGAAAAATACTATTTGAGTCGATTACATTTCCTGACTATTTATGAACTCCTGAATGGGAAAAGAGCAGCTCTGGTATCTCTGGTCCAGAGATCTGTATATTAATGCCACTGCACTACATGTATTAAAAAAGTCCCAGCTGTAGAAGAACTTCACCCCAGACCAGATATGGTCTCTAAAGGTAACTATGATGCTTCAGTGACTCAAAGAAAAGGTCTAGGTGGTTCAATTGTCCTATAATTCTAAGAATCATAAAGTTCATTGCAATATTTGAAGCTGTGTTAAATTACACCAGTTGAGACTAGACTCTAGATGAATAAAGTTTGTAGACAGTAGAGCTAGGGAACTCCTAGAAAAGTATGTGCAATTTGAAATTAGTTTTGTAGTATTTTATCTTTTTTCAACATTGTCTTGTCTTTCACTCTCATTTATTTCTTATAATTTTGAGGTGTCCTTATTATTAGCTTTTTTGTTGTTGTTGTTAGCTTTCCTCTTTTCCTAGCACAAATATGATTTCCACCAGGTTCAAGACTTGGCTGAGCCAGCTGCTTTAAATATGTTGAGCAAAGCGTGATGGTTTCCCTAGCAATAGGAATGCTTTAAACCTCAGAGTGCAAATATTTGCTCACACAAAATACGTTTTCCTTCAGTTTAGTTTGAACTGTTATCTCTTTCAGTGAATCAGACATTTGTTTCTGCAATGAATTGTGCAGAAAAAAATGAAAAAAGATGTTTCAAATTCTTCATATAGTGTATACAGGCAAATTTGGTGCTACTCAGATTATTTGGGGCCAACTCAGAATATTGCTATTCCCCAGATAAACTAGCATCAGGTTACACTGCATCATGCGAACGAACGAGCCCGGCTGGGCCATGGTTCCTGAGCCTCAGACCGATGCCAGCTGCATTTTATTAGAAGAAATTAACAGCGGCTCAGTGTGTAATGCTGAGCAGCCATGGTAATGGATTATGTCTGTGCCCTCTGCTGTCCAAAGAAAATAGTTTGCAGGTTCCTTTCGTCAGGCACCTCTCAGTAAGAGGTCTGGAAGGCCGGGAGAGGCTGCGCGCCCATGGCCATTGTCTCTGAGGCGGCTCTGGAGTGAGGGCGCAGAGCACCGGGAGCCTGCGCGCCGGGAATGTGCTGCCACTCCGGGCAGCGGCCAGCACCGAGAGTCACTGCTGTCCTCTCTGGAGCGGGACGGACAGACAGGGCGGCTGCTCTGCACGTCCACTGGTGCTGCGTGGGACAGAGGCCTCCTCTGCTCGTGGCCGCGAGATGCTGCTCGGAATGGAGGAGATGGAGCCGTGGGGGTTGGCACAGCCACAGGGCACCAGCCAGGGCTGCTTAAAGGCTCCTGAAGGAGTTCCTCCGCCCAAGACCCTGAGCCACACAGAGAGGCAAGGAGGGTGTGTTAACAGCAGGGAGGAGAGATTGAGGAGGTCTTCGATGAAAATCTGTAGGAAAATCCACAACAAAGGAGGAGCCCCAGTCATGGAAGCAGTGGAAGATGGGTCTTGTGGTGGGGAAGGCTGGGAGCTGATGACTCCTAGCAGCAGGAGGAAGGTTTCTGATCCACCTTCAACCCCATCCCAGTGAAATAGGCTTAGGGTCAGGCACTGGAGGGCACAAGCAAGACTTGTCAGAGCCAGCTAATGAGCCTAATATTCACACAAAGGGGAAAAGTTGAATGATAATTTTAGGAGACTCATTTCTGCAGAGAACTGTAACAGCAATTTGCTGACCTGACCTGTTGTCTTGAGGGGTCTGTTTTTCAACGGAGTCCAGGAATTGTGATGTTGCAGTGACTGCCCAGGTTTGTCAGGCTGTCAGACTTATCCCTTGCTTTTCTACTGCATCAAAACCAGCGATATCACTGGGAGTTGATGCCTTGAGGTTTTTCCTCATATTTCTGGGATTTTAGCTTGACGGTAATTCATTCATAAAGTTTTCTTGTTAGGCCTTTTAACATTCGTTTTGAGATAAACAAGGTAGCAAGACAAACTAGAGGGCCCAGAGAACCTGCAGAAGTCAGGCAGGATGCTGGCTGGTGAACACAGGGGGTGGATGGATTGATGAATATTACAAATGTGGGGTGTTAAGAGTGGCTGGGGTGTGTCTCTTGGAAACTGGAAGCTTCAGTTAAAGAACTGCACTTTTCCTTCTATTTGGAATTTTGGAAGTTTTTTTTCCTCTCTCTCATTTTAGGCATCAGGGTAACCTGACTGGTATTGCAGACTTCCATGATACTAGGACCCTTTTTAAAGAGTGACAGCAGGGATGTGAGGCATGCAACCAGGTGGAGCAACGGTGTCTGCCTGTTGCCTTTGTGAGGAAGGCTTTAAATCAGGTATCCTGGAGTAAGATCACCATACCCTGAAGAGAAGCAAGAACAAAAAGGACAGAATAGCCATCCTGGGCAGAGCATGATAGAGAATGTCTCCATTTTCCTTGTCAAAACATCTTGATTTGAGGTTCATCTCAAGTGTCTATACACAAATGTGTGTAGCGTGGGGAATAAACAAGAGAAACTAGAAGTCCATGAATGATTGCAGAGGTATGACTTTTATTATGAAATGTGATGACATAGCTCTCCTGGTTGGAATGTTGTACTGGATATCCAGGCTCTTCAAGAGAGGGAAGTTGGGAAGGCAAGGAGGGGCTATGCTGTATGCAGAGAGGTCAGTTTAGTGTATGGAGCTTTGCCCTAGGGCATGAGATGAAGCAATGTGAGGCTTGTGGGTACAGGTTAGAGGACAGAGCAGCATAGATGATGTTGTAGTAGTTGTCTGCATGATGAAGAAGAGGTGGCAGAAAAAGCAAGATTTTTGGAATCTACTGAAGACAGTTTTGTATTGCATGTGATGGATAAAGCAACTAGGGGAGGATGGTCTACTCACAAACAAGAAAGAACATCTGGATGATGGTTGATGTTGTCAAAGGCTTCCTCATCTGCAATAACAATGAGATTGTCATTTAAGATCCAGAGACAAATGAGCAAGATAAACAGCAGAAATACTACCTGGACTTCAGATGAGAAATTTTTTTTCTTGTTTAGGAACATCATTGGCAGTTTCCATAGGAAAATGGGAGAAAATAAAAACGCATTTTGTCACACATGTAGTTGTGGGGAAATCATGCTAAGAATGGCTCAACTTCATTGAAAGAATGCAAGAGGCATAATTTATTTTTCAGTTAATAGAACTGAAGTTAGATTGCATATTTTAAAACATTCTAAATGAAGGATTAATTGTCTTTTCCATGAAAAATGATCTCTTTTGCACGTCAAACATCTATCCACCAAAGCATCCTCTCTCCCATCAGAAGAGTCAACACCTCTCGAGTCCAATGGCAATGAGGGAGATTAGGAACAAGCTGATAAAATTTTGAGCCCTTTCAGGGTTCACAGGTGTGTGTAGTGAACTTAGGCCTCTGATTTCTCTTACCTGAGTTATATCTTTCCTTTCCTTTTCCCTTTCCATCTTTCCCTCACTTTTCCTCCCTTTTCCTCCCTCTCTTCCCTCCCCCTTTTTGTAAAGAACTGATTCCTCATTTTTGTTCTTGTATTAAATGATTGGCTACTTAGCTCCTGTAGATTATGCAGCATTACCAATCTTAAACAAAGCTGGAGATGTCTGCCAGATAAGATTTATACATTTACAAGGCTTTAAGCCATGCATCTCTCTTAAGTGCATTCCATTAGCAGGTAGTAAGGGTCTCTAATTAGCATTTAGACTTGGTAACCTCAGTATTCATTATGGGTATATCTCTGTGTTTTGCTTGGAGAGCTGAAGTGTTTTATCGCAAGGCAGACCTTTTGATAATGTCTCTTTTATGTTCAAAGAAGGTGAATCTCCGGTCTGTTTTATTAATGGTTTCTAGGCTCTGTATAGAGTCACAGCATGTCCCAGAACTTTCAGTACAACTTTTCAAGCCACAGATACTTTAAGATTTGTATTTTAAATCTATGTGTGTATAGAATCATAGAACAGTTCCAATGACCCCACCAACAGCAGGGATATCTACTAGATCAAGTTACTTAAACCCTCATCCAGCCTGGCCTTGAATAGTTCCAGGGAAGGGGCATCCACAACTTCTCTGGGCAACCTGTCCAGTGTCTTACCACCCTTACAGTAAAGCACTTCCTCCTATTCTAAATCTACCTTCTTTCAGTTTAAAGCCATTCCTCCTTGTTCTGTCACTATACACTCTTGTATAGTCAGCTCTTAGAAGAAGTTCTTAGAAGATTAGGACTTGTATCCTCCTACAATTCATGCTGACTTTTTGTTGCATCATGAGTCTTTCTAGTTCAGGTTGTAAAGCTGGTTTGCTGATTTATTTCCCTCTGTCTCTTCTCTGTCATTCCTATGTATTTCTCTGAGGTTTTAGCTGTTTGTGTTGATGTTACTACCCATTATTGGGTTTTTGTCTTTCTTTCTGTCTTTGTCTTTTTGCTAATTTTCTGGTGTTCCAGCTTCCTTACTGGCCGGCAAGAAAAACAAAAAGGAAACTATTTTATCCAGGTGCAAAGTAAAGTAGCTGAACATTACTTAGTATTTACATTTCTATTATCGGCAGTCTTACAGCTTTCAGAAAGACGGATTATACCTGTACATTTCACAGTGCAGCAAATTTCAGAGTAGATGTTTTGTGGTTTACCTAATATTTTTGAGATATTTTTCTGATCATAGCACCATAGAATAAAAGGCCTGGAAAGGAACTTCAGATAAGCACATCACTTGTTCTCTAGGCACCCAGCCTCTGAGCTGGAAGATAGGGAAGGGGAGCACAATGAAGTCCCCATAATCTAAGAGGAAATCATTACCAACCTGCTGTATTAGTTAGATATATATATACACACAACCACGGAGGTTCCAGTTGGCTGGAAGTTTGAAAATGCGACATCCATCTACAAGAAGGGCAAGAAGAAGAATCCAGGAAACTAGAGGCCTGTCAGACTGACCTCAGTGCTGGGGAAGGTTAAGGAGCAGATTGGCTTGTGCACCATCATGATAACCAGGAGATGAAGCCTAGCCAGCATACGTTTATAAAAGGCAGGTCCTGCTTGACCAACCTGATCTCCTTGTGTGACATGATGACTCACTTAGTGGACAAGGGAAAGACTGTGGATGTTGTCTACCTGGATGTTAGTAATGCTTTTGGCATTGTTTCTCACAGCATTCTCCCAGAGAAATGGCTGCTTATGGCTTGGACAGGCATGTTATGTTTGTTGGAAAAAAACCCAACTGGCTGAATGGCCAAGTTCAAAGAATGGTGGTGAATGGAGTTAAATCCAGTTGTTGACCAGTCACATGTGGTGTTCTGCAGGGTTCAGTAATGAGGCCAGTCCTATCAATGTCTTTATCAATGATCTGATCAACTTCACCTTGAGTCAGTTTGCAGATGACACCAAATTGGGCATGGGTGCTGGTCTGCTGGAGGGTAGGAAGTCTCTAGAGGGATCTGGACAGGCTGGATCAATTGACTGAGGCCAGTTATACGGGGATAATCAAAGCCAAATGCCAAGTCTTTGACAAAGTTCAATACCTGAACTTTAGTCACAATGACTTAATCATCACTAAAGGCTGGGGGCAGAGTGGCTGGAAAGCTCCCAGTGAAAAAGGACCTGGGGGTGCTGGTTGATAGCTGGCTGAACATGAGCCAGCAGTGTGCCCAGGTGGCCAAGAAGGCCAATGGCATCCTGGCTTGTATCAGGAATAATCTGACCAGCAGGACCAGGAAAGTGATTGTCCCTCTGTACATGGCGATGGTGAGGCCACACCACAAATTCTGTGTCCAGTTCTGGATCTGTCAATTAAAGAAGGGCTTCATAAAGCTGGTGTGAATCCAGAGAAGGACAATGAAGATGTGGAGGAGTCTGGAGCACAAGTCTTATAAGGACCACCTGAGGGAGCTGAGTCTGTTTAGCCTGGAGAAAAGGAAGCTCAGAGGTGACATTATTGCTCTTTGCAACTATCTTTTGTTGACAGGTGGGAGTTGGTCTCTTCTCCCAGGCAACAAGCAACAGGACAAGGGGAAATGCTCTCAAGTAGCACCAGAGAAAGTTTAGGTTGGATATTAAAATAAATTTTTTCATCAAAATGGTTTACAGGCATTGAAACAGGCTGCCCAGGGAAGTGGTTGTGTTTCCATCCCTTAGTTAAAAGAGGAATAGATGTGGTGCTTAGCTACATGGTTTACTGGTGAGCTTGACAGTACAAAAGTTAAACCAAATGATCTTACAGGTCTTTTCCAAACTTAATGATTCTATGAAATATTCTTGCTTTCTGCTTCAAGTCAGGCACAGTTATCAGCTGATTCAGAAAACTTCTAGTAGTGTCTAGGTCAAAGATATTCTGGCTATCTCTTTGATCTATTTCTGGGATACGCTTATAGTTAAACATATAGTTTCCTTTACATAAAATAATTAAATTAATAAATATTTCCAAAAGTAATAAAACCTTTTGTCTCTGCCACTGGAGATTCCATAAACGTTTCTTATTTTTTGTGGGAATGTCTTAGAAGCACCTTTTCATTTGCATATTTTATTAGAGTTATTGCAATGAGTTTCAGGAAGATTTAATGAGTGCATATATATGTGTCTTTTATTTTTTGTTGTTTTCTCAATGGCAAGATTGTTATCATCTCTGCCGTAAACATGACACTTAAGCAATTCTAATGCAAGTGGAATCCCTGCAAAAATCAGTAGTCGGAAGCTAGGGTCATAAGAAAAGTTTTCCAGTTGTTTCATGTTAAATTTTCAGAATATTGTAGACTGGAGATTGGTAACTTTGAGCATCATTAAAACTCTTTCCTTCAATAAACTATATAGTATTATTAAAGGGTATTATTATTATATTATATTATAATTAAACAGTAAAACAAAAGTCTGGAAGTTCTCTGAGATTTCTAAAAGTACAGAAAGTGAGATGAGTCAGATGACTCATTCCAATCACCTGGCAAGAACACAGCTAGTTGCACACTAGTAGACTTTGATTTTTCTTTGTCTGTATTGACCTGGAACATCTATGAAACATGGGACTTAAATTAAAAAATTACATTCATAACTTTTTGAAGTGTTAGAATTAGAGAGAAGCTGTAAGAATAACACGCAATACATATTGATCTGAAAATGAATCTGATGGTCAAGAAATGTTATATTCATATATTCATGGTCTCTACACCAGAAAAAAAGAAAAACTATATTGTAGATTTTGTTACCTTCCCCAAATGCTACATAGAATGCACGTTTTTTAATAACAGAAGGTTATACTTTGACTAAAGTCAAAGCTTTTATATGTCTCTTCTATAATTCAATTAGACCTTAAGTTAAAGATCAGGAGTATAAACACTTAGAAGTTGTGACATGAAGGTTCAGGAGTCCTGAAATCCATTAAATTTTTTCCCCTCTGAAAAGTGTCAGTATTGCATTGCTGCAATCATGGTGTGAATATCCCAGTCCATTGTAGTGATTCATATCCACTTATATAATTCTGCTTAATCAATCTATAGTCACTTGGCAACCTCTGTAATCATATAATGTAGTGTTACTGATAACTATACAGGCTGTCTCTCAAATGCAGTGTTAATCACTCTCAGTACTACTGGTGGTTTGTTCCAAGCATGGCTTAAAGTCTTTCATTCTTCCTGTGGTAATGTTGTTTACTCTTTTTCGTCTCAGTGTTTTCATTCCAAGATATTAGACTACACAGAGAGAGGAGTAAGAGTCATTAGCATACCCATTCTGAACTGGCCATGGCAGGCTGGGGTCTACATGGCTTCACAGAGAGCTTATTACTTATTTATGTGGAGAATATATAGCTGAGCAAATAACTGAGGGTAAATAATTTCACAAAGTTTGCACATTTTTAATTGCTGCAAATACTATCTAACTTTTTTATCATAAAATTATTCTGAGATAATAATTAGGGATATAAATATATAAAATAGTTTTGACTTGCCATATTTACTTGACTTTCATGAGATCTGAAATTTTAGACAGTGGGGATGTTCTTCTCAGCCATAATTATAGTTAGGTAAATATTGGAAATAACTAGATGTGTCTGTAGTTTTCTGCTTATAATTCTTCATTAAAAGTAAGTCTTCCTGACAATAATTCAGAGACAATGAACCCAAAAGGAATCAGCACATTAATTTCGTTTTTTAATGAAAATTCATTAAAAAATTAAACAATCACAGATAGATTCTTTCCGTACTATGTAAAAGTTTCCTAATTATAAATACTTCATTAATTTGTGATTTAGTAGCAGTAAAATGAATGCTAAGAGGGAACAATCTGAGAATGGTTATGATGGGAAAAGACTGCTAGGACAAAAAATAATAAATAGTGGAAATAATGCTGTGTATTTTCATTTTGTGTGAGTGCATGTGCATAGGATATGTAAAAGTGGAGAAAGCTGCATTTCCTGCAAAGAGAGAGACTGAGTCCTTTTTCTTTCCTGGGATAAAAATGGTGCTATGATTTACCATGACGTTATTAATTGGGTAAATAATTTTGACAATGCACATGGTGTAGTAACTTGTGGACATTTGTTGCAAGAAGTTACCAAAACATTATATCTACATGTGTATGTAGGTGCATATATCTTTGAATGGTTCATTATTTCTCTGAAGTGAATGATTCAGTGACCCTGGAACAAGAATTTATATGTAATGTTTGTGCTAATAAAACATTAGTTATGCTATCAGGAAACCACATCTTGAAGGCTGTTGAAGAAAAACAGAGGAGTGTAACAGAGACTCCCTGAAAATTCAAATATAAGATAATTGCAGAGGCCTGGAAAGTGCAAGGAAGGAACAATCCCAGAGGCACTAGGTCTATTAACACAGTTCAGATATGGTCATTTCATGGTCATTAATGAAATGCAATCTTGAGAGCCAGGTGGAACTTGTTTCAGAGGAAAAAGAGAGAACAAAGGACAAGAATTACACATATGTGAAATTTACATTACATAATAAATTTGAATAAATGAATGAGCCCATGAGTGAAGAGTAGACAAGCACAGTGTTGATGAATGTATGAAAGTACCCTGGATAGATCCATAATGATAAGGAAGCATCAGCTTTGGTGCTTCTCCTAGAAAATAACTTGAGATGCATGACAACCCCTTGTTTATGCTTCTCTGCAAAGACTGGTACTTCCATTTTAGGACCCAAGAGGCAGAAAAAAGGTAGGAGATAATGTCAGAGGAAGATGTAAATTCAATTATGATTATATGTATCTGTTTTAACACCATAATTTTGGGGAATGAACTGTAATAATTGCATAATCATGGAACAGTTTACTTTAGAAAAGGATGTTGAAAGTAATCCAATAGAATTACCTAAATCAGACCATGACCAGTCAAGTGGTATTATTTAGGACCTCTAGTTTTAAGTATCTCTAAGGGTGAGGAATTCACACCTTCTGATCAACCTGTTACAATGTCTTATTAACAAGGTGAAACCTTTTCTACTAACTTGCAATGAGAATTTTCATGTTGGAAATTGTACAGGCTGTCCATTGTTTTATCACTGTAAATGTTATCAACATCAGCCTTGGTGTGTGTCTGGCATTCTGTACAATTAAGAGGGAATCCAAGAAAAAACTTCACCTGATCTGAATCACTGATTAAGGTGCAGTCATGCTTCAGAAGTCTGAATGCATTGACTTCAATTTCTGGAAGCACCATTTTATTCATACTCCAGGGCAAAGCATATTGTCATTGGTGCATGCCCAGGAGTCTGTTTAAACAACATGAATGATCCCAGTGATGATGAATAGCTTATCTTTTATCCATAGCTATAATATTTTGTCTTCACCATTGAATTTTCCATTAAACATTAATGATGGACAGAGCTGAAAAGGTTCAGATTTCATATGCTACTTCTAATCTGATTCAGCAAATTTTTTGATTCAACAGAACAGTTTTGTTGGGTTTTTTATTATTAGTTAGGAGGAGTATAAGGCATCCTGTTGGACAAATATGTAGACTGCACTACATTGTTTCTGCCTAAAACAAATCCTGAGAAGATAAAATGGTGTAGCTGTTTGAAAAGGGCTTTGGAGGGAGAAGAATGTTAGAAACCCCACTTACCTGTTTAGTAAAATTCCATTTTCCTTAGAAAGCTGGGGGAGGGGGGAAGCTGAGATTGGGGCGCAGGCCAGGAGGCCGGTGGTGGCGGTTTCTCGTTTCCCCTCAGGGCCAGCGTGGGCTGGCAGCAGCCACGGGGGGGGGGGGGGGTCACCACCGCCCGGCCCCCC
>VXBA01003282.1:48937-123987 GCA_013399895.1 Serilophus lunatus | reverse complement strand
GGGGGGGGAGCCGCCGGGGGGGGGGGGGGGCGATCACCAGCTGCCGGCACACATGGCCTCGGGGCTGTTTCATGCTGTGCGTGGTCCCTCAGTCCCAGCTCAGGTGGCACAGGTGGCAGCCCCGCCACCAGCCCAGAGCCGGGACGGCCTCTGTTCCTGTCTCCTTCCCCCTCCCTGCGAGGCTTCTTGTTTCCCCTGGGAGCATGGGCCAGTGGCATGCAGCCCGGGGCTGTCTCTGGCTGTGCGAGGGGGGTCCCTCAGTCCAGGCCCTGGGGCAGGCGGGGCGGCGTACAGGATGCATGGTCATTGCCCAGGTCCCTAGCACAGGTGGGGCAGCCCCAGGCCGGCCCCGGCCGGGGACCCGAGTGCGGCACCACTTTTGGACAGCAACGGGGAACCAACACTGGCACCGTACTAGAGATAGGGGCGGCAGTGGTGCCGGGGCGTTCCCCAAGATGCCGCGGCTGTGAAAACAAAGATGGCGGACGAGACTGAAACTTGTGATTTTCTCGATGGGAAAACACCGGAACCAAGGTGGGGCCTGGCCTGCTGGACCAATGGAGAGAGAGCTTGGCCAAGAAGAGGGCAATGAGATCCATGTGAGAAGGAGAAGGCTTAAAAGCTGAGGCAATGGCCCCGCCCCGGGCTCTTCTTCAGCTGCTCCAAGGGAAGCCACACAGCTCCTGTCTTTCGTGCTTGCAGGCCCCCATGGTGTGGTTTCTACCCATTTTCTCTCAGCAAGCAAGTAACCCCTTTCAGAGAGGTGGTGGGAAAGAGCTATTTTCATTTCTTTTTTGTGTTTTTCAGAGAGCCTGAAGGGCCGGGAAGTGCTCCCAGGAGAGAGGGAAGAGAGAGAGACCACTTTTCCTACCCTTCTCCACTACTTTTTCAGTTAGCCATCTAGCTGAAAGCACAGTTCCCTTTGTCCTTTTTTCCCTTTTGTGTTTTTTTTTTCCTTGCATATTGGGTGTTCCTCTGTGTAATTCTGGAGTCCCTGTGGGTTATCCCTACTTCCCTAATTTAAACTTCCTGTAATAAACTGTTCACCTGCTGCAAACTCTATTCAGTTTTCCATCACCTTTATTAAAGCTTCCCCTTAGACAATAAAATTGGTCCTAAACCACCACAAATGGTTAAGTAAATTTTTGAGAGTTTTCAGAAAAACAGGGAATTTAATTAAATTTCAAATAATTTATTAAATATGCTTCCCAAAAACAGTCAACAGAATTTATCTTTTTAGGGAAAGCATGAAAACATTTCAAATAATTTCATTAAGGACATCAATATCCATGCTACTTTCAGCTTGCAGACTGCTTTCAAGTGACAACAATTTGCCTTTTGGAAGAATATGGAGCCTCAAGGTACTATTATGTATTCTAAAAATTCTTAGATTTTCTGACCAAAGAGACTGAAAACGTTGTTTCATACACAGTGAGCGTCGGATGTGGATCAGTGTATTAAATGAAAGATTGAGAATAACATTTTCATGGACACAGAAGTATTTTTCATCTGGATACCTGAAATCATTCTAATATGCCCAAATTAATTCCATTCCAAAGTTCCATTTCACAGATAAGTGAAAGGAGAATTAAAGAAAAATGCCTGGTTAGTGATCCCACTACTGGTCTTAAATGGCAGAGAAGTGAGGTTCTTCTTCCTATCCAGAGATAGGAAAAGATATCTGAGATCATCACCTGTGGTCATGTGAAAAGGATGTATTTACTTGGACATCTGCAACCTATATTTCAATAGTAATTATGTCATGGGAAAAATCTTAAGGTTTTTCATTTTTTACAAGAACTTATTTCTTCCAGGCAAAAAGTACTCCTCTTCTGAAGGTTCTGAAACTTTCTTACTTTCCTGGTTCCTATTCAGAGTAAGCGGGACAAACAATGAAAAGAAAACTATAGAAAACCTCAGAGAAATGTAAACTAGCTGAAACTTATATTTTATAAGCTAATTCTAATTCAAGCTCATTTGAGTTGAACTGCTTAACTGAATACAGCAACCCTCAAAAATTAATTTTTCTTAAAAATTGACTGAAACGTAAATAAATGAATGAATAAAAAATAATGTTCTTCAGTAACAATAAGGCCAAATCTGTGTCAAGCAGGTACTGAGAATACAGCTGTGAGACAGGGAGACTTTTTATTTCTCCTGCTTTAATACTTTGAATGTAACATGGCTATAAACCAGCAGGCAGCTGTAAACATCAGTAGAGTTAAAATCAATATGAAAGAATAAGTTTTGCAATTGCTGCATTTGTGAAAAAAACCCCCAGCATTAAGAGGTATAAGGAACCCATTGCATTCACCATACAATTTTATGAGTATCATGGAAGTCAGGAGTCACCTTGGCCACATCAGCAGGTAAATCCTCTAAATTTATGTCAAACCCAGCAACAACATTGGTAATTTACAACCAGAGATCTGGGCAGAATCTTCTCCTTTTCATCAGTGCAGAACATTTCTGTTGTTTAGGTGCTGTGCATGGCAGAAATTCTTGTTTCCTTACAGGGGAAAATTGAATGTGTTACATAGGAGAATTTGTGATGTGCATACTCGAAATAAATCTCAGATGTCTTAGATTTATTTCTCAGGTGATCTTTCCAATATCAGATTTTTTTAAGTTGTATCTTGACTTCTCCCTCTACTTCCCCAAGTCAAAGGCCATGCAACTATTTAACCCTGGCCTCCTGATGATAGAGACTTTTTAATTCTTTTAATTTCCAGTGTGTGAAATGTCATAGCCACCTAGCAGATAAGCTGCAGATGATATTACAGTTATCAAAAGTCACTGAGTGGGTTGCAGAAGTTGTATTCTTCCTATTTCAAATTTAATTGCTCCAAAATTTCATTAAAGTAGAAGCTAATTGTATTTTTATGGGAGGTCTTTTCTCATGGAAAAGTGCTAAGGATCTGTTGTTCAGTATTTTATTTAAAAACACATCTGAAAAAAATATGCTGAGGAAATTCCATATGCATGTGCTTATATTGATAAAGAAAGGCTTCAAAAACAGTTAGTTTCAGAAACAAAACTGGTCTGAATGATCAGTCCTTTAAACCTCTAGTTTGATGTACTTACATTCCCAGAGGAGATAGCATTTTTTTTTTTACTATCTATTTGTCAACTTAGGAGATGGGTGCTGTTGAAGATACTACTCTTTGATTGATTTTTGATAATTTTACTGCTCTTCCTAAAAAGGATTAATGATAATGCTGATGGTCCTTAGTACAAGAAAAGTTTCCAAGAATGCTGCTACATTGCTTGGGTTACTTGAATTTAGAGTTTTGCAGGATTTTAACTGTTCAGGTTTGATCTATTTCAAACCTGTAAACTAATGAAAACTACTTTTTGACACTCAGGAGATAATCTCACAGGGACAGAAATCATTGTAGTGTTAGGAATCTCAATTGAGTATGCTAAAGAGGAACGAACTTAGAAAATAAAATCTTGTTACACTAATGCAAACAAAGATACACAAAAGTGGGTACCTATATAGGCAGTGTTCATTCATGGGTATTATGTATTATGGGGATTTTCTGTGTCTGTTTGAAACAGATCTGAACAGGTTAGAAACAGCTCAATGAACAAATTATATGAGAAGTATGAAATTCATGGATGTATAAGGATAAACAGTCTGGAATTGCTTTTATTAGTATTGGTAAACCTTCACACAGAAAAATTAAGAAATGCTTTTGATAAATATTCGTATGGAAATAAGCTACTTTTGGCCTTCTGAGTTTTTGTGCTAGTTGCTCAACACTTGTTTTATTGGTGAACAATTTATTAGCATTTTTTTTTTTCTGAAAGGTGTCAATTTCTGTATCTTTCTCTGACATCTACAGTCAAGGTTGTCAAGGTGGATGGAGGAGAGGAGTAGCTGGGGTAGAATTGCACAGCTGTTGTTGAGACAGAGTCACATGCACAGTTATTTGTAGGGTCTATAGCTAATGGTGTACATGGCTTCTAACGACAAACATTATTTTGGGAGACAAAAAGGAAAGCTATTTGAAAAAGTCTACAGATAACTTTAAACTACAGAAATTAATTTAAATATCAAAGGTCCGAAACTGTCACAGTCCATGTAAAGAAAAACATTAGATTTAAATGTGAATGATCAGCCTATTAGCTTAAAGCCTTTATTGTGTCTGGGCTCTTACCTTCTGAAAACAAATTGTTCTGTAAATTAGGATTAATGATGATGTGATACTGTAAATGTATCGATATTTTGTAATTGAAACAGCAAAGCATTTTAAGAGCACAGGCTCAATATATTGCTGTATCACAGACTGAACATTTCATATGTTTTGAAATGATACTTAAGTAAAAAAACAACATGCTGTCTTAAAGCTAAGCTCTTAAGTTTGCAAAATATACCATATTGAAAGGCAGTTTACTGCTACTGAAATTAGAAGCTTTTTTTATGTTTGAAGGTACCAATATATTGCACACCTGGACCACATTATTTTATAATGTATTTTGCTCCTTTTTCTCATCATATTAGTGTGTGTGTACGTGTTAAGAAAGATAAAGTATTCACAGCATGGTATCTACCTGAAAAAGACAGCGAATGTTAATTTATGATATTGAAAGTGCATATAGAATCATCTTGTAGGTTTTTTTCTCCTAAAAAAATATATGAGACAAGGTTTGTCTTATATACATCTTAATATGCATGAACATATCTACTATTATTATGTATTTTCAAAATTGTCCCTTCTGCTACATTTTCATTTAAATTAAATGATGGTTGTTAAACTACTAGAAATGGTAATGAAATTTATGTGATCTGGCAAGCTATGTAAATTATCTGTGTTCATTACTTTGAATTTTAGCTATAAGAATGAAAAGAAGAGGCATCTTTCTTGCTAGTAATTTCATGTCTTAAACAGGACAGCGCCTTCTACTCCAAACAGAATTGTGATAACTTTAATGCTGTGACTGAAACATTCAAAGGAAACAAAACACATAAATCCCTGATGAGATAAACTTATGCATGTACGTTTACTTTCATTTTATCATGTTGTATACCAGAAAGGTTATTCGTTGACATCACTGAATCTACAAGGAGCACTTGAAAATGCTGTTTTATTTGAGAGAAAATTAAAACATTGGCTTGCTTTCCGAACCTTTGAACTCACAATAAATTATAAGAATGGTCTGAGCAATTTATTTGGTAAGCCCGTCTTTTAAAAGTGCATTTTCAATGTTTCCTTCCATTGGATTTCTTATCTGTTATAGGTCAATCTCAGAGTTAGCAAAGGTTGTATAAATGCTGTATAAGAACACAGACTTTTGTAATTTAATTTCAGATCCTTGACAGAATAAAGAATTCGCGGCAGGTGAAAATTTAAAATTTAAAACAGTGGCTGAAAGGAATAAAGTTTGTATAGAAACCTTTAAAGTACAAACAAGTTCAGATCTTGTTCACTATGATTTCCACAGTAATCATAAGTGAGTTTTTATCGTATTTAAACTAATTTGCTCATCTTCAGTTACTCTATTGCTCTTAGAGCAAATGTCTTTTTTTTCTCTTGCTCTTACACTGACAGTAGCACATTATAATTAATGACTCATACCTTTTGTTTTTTCTTTTTAATTTAGTCAGTTCATAGCATGCGTCAGTGCTATACTGAAAAAGAAGTGCCATCAAAATTAATAAATTATGGTGATTTTAAAATAAAATAATTTAAAACTGCAATAAGAATGAAATAACTAAGAAGTGGAAATAGTTGCATTTTCCATTTTTAGTCTTCTAAACATATGCAATTTAAGACACATGAGCATTATAGTAGGGTTTGAGTTTTAATTTTTTTTCTGCTCTGAAGAAATTACCCAAACCTTCACTAACATTCAAGACAGTACCTTGTACTTTTAATTGCCAGCATAATTCAGAAATTTTCTGCTTAGAATCCATTTGAAAAAATGAAGAAAAATTCTAATCATGAGCCTCATCAGAACAATTATTTAATTTTTTTAATAGATTATTCCACTGTTGTACTTTAGAACATGAGACTAGGGATGGTTCTATCCATTCTTCTGCTTTACTGAAGCAATATACTTGGGGAAGTCTGAAAATCATGAGTAAAAAAACCCAATTGCTTAAGGTAGGTTATGTGTGACTGGTGAGATTAGAGAGCTCATAGAAGAAAGTTCTATTTGTATAAGTCAATGAAACTTTGAAAACTTTTTTTTAAAATCTGTCTTCTATTTCAGAGAAACTTTCTTCTGCATCTGGAAATGGACTGGTTGATCTTGAAGAAGTTGTTTGATCTAGCCATGTATTACAGATACTGTGTTCCTTGTAGACATATTCATAGTCCTTAACATCAGTGTGCAGGTCTCATCATCAAATCAATATGTAAGGAGAATTCTGAAGCCAGGTGCCAGAATTAATTTTTCATAAATCTGAATAGTAAATAAAACTATATTCATTTCACTGTATGATTATAATGGTAGCCTATGGAAGTGATACTTCACTCCCTACTCAGGTTAAAATTTATTTTAGAAATTAGTTCTTTTATAAAAGCAACACTTTCAATATTTACACATCTGACCAGGCCTTGAAGCTTTCTATCTGACTGCCATTGAAAATTTAAGGGGATAATTTTTTTCTGAATGTGTATGGCAAAAATAATCTTGAAGATCATAGCACCCTAGCAGGCAGGCAATGCCAACTGGAGCCAGACTTTTATGGTTGCAGCTCAGAGACACACAGATAAAAACATGAGAACACAGGAAAATGACTAAACCTTGAAATTCATATTTGAATAAGAATAATTTCTAAGGTTTGAAAATGTTTGGCTTATGTAGCTTTTGCTTTTCAGTTCTTTAGTAGAGTTTTGTTTTGATGGTTTTAGAAATACAGAAGGGTTATTTGAAATGGCTGAGACTGGAAACTCCAGTCCATGAGCTTGAATGCTCAGCTTTGAAGCTTAAGCAATCCCCTTCCCAGTAGAAGAAGCTAGATTAAAAAATGTCAATGTTCTCAAAATTATTATGAACTATTTTTTTAATTTGATTGTAAATTTCTATTAGAAAAGAAAGGTTTGATGCTCATTTAATGTTCATTACTTAAAACTAAAGAGTTATAAAGGAAAGATATATTTTATCATTTAGATGAGAAATTTTAAAATAGACTTAATGGAGACTTAAGAAGTTCAAGTACTAATTGGAGATTAAATGCATTCAACAGACATTTTTCTCTGATACATTCCATACTCCATTAAAAACATAAAATGAAGAAATAAAGTCTAATTCCCCAGTAGCTCCAGAAATACAAATGTGTTCTACCCCTTTACAGCTTAATGACATCAGAGTACACCAGGATCTATGAGAGCCTTGTGCTTCTGTGGGTCTGACATGTCAGCAGAATGTCAACAGTTGACTGTACTGGAGGCTGAAATAATTCTCAGTGGGACTGAGCCGCAAAAGCCCAGAGGCCCTGTGCATCTTTGGCATAGACTGTATCCGGAAAGGGTATTTCAAACACCCAAAAAGCTGCTGTTAGGTCTTCCGTATAGCTGTCTTGGAGATGGAGGAAATTAAGCAGTTGTCTGCCTTGCAGGGTCTCTTGGAGGACCCTTCTGTTGTGGGGTTGCTGAAGGTTGAAGAGCAAAAGGTGCTGATCATTACCACAGTGGGACACCATCCGCAATATTGCACTGGCTAAGACTTCCCAATTCCCATTCATACACTGATTCACTGACTAGAGAGCCAGGGAGTGATCAGCAGAATTCGCTCACCCTTTAAGAGCCTCGCACTGGATGCCAAATAGGACTGTCCTGGTTTAACTCCAGCTGGTAACTAAATACCTTGCAGCCACTTACTCACCCTAACACCTGCCTCCACCCCCAGTGGGATGAGAAGGACAATGTGAAATAGGTAAAACCCAAGGATTCAGATAAGAACAGTTTAATAATAATTAAAATAAATTCTTGAGCTTCTTGTATTTGCTGGCAGAACATGGGAAACTGAGAAGTCCTTGACTTAAGGCAAACGTACTCAACAACAATTAAACCACCACCGTATTATCAATGTTGTTCTCATGTTGAATCCGAAACACACCTCTGTTCCAGCTACTAAGAAGAAAGAGACAGTTAGAGGCTGTCTTAGGCACAGCATCACAATAGATAAGATGATAGAGTTTTTGATTCTTGGAGAAGTAAGGATGGGTGCCGGCAGAGCTGTCACCTTGGACTTCCAGAGTGGAGTTTCAGTAGTTATTTTCAGTATTTAATTTTCATTATTTCAGTCCATGCTCCTAGTGTAAATTGCTAAAAGCTGTCTGAAATAAATGTAGTTGAACTGAAAAATGTACTTTCTTAAAAATGTAATAACTTTTTAAAATATCATGTTCTCATAGAAATCCTGATATTTTTGTTTGTTTGTTTACAATGTCCAATCTAGGCATTTTCTGAGTAATCAATTATTTATGATTTGTTTTTCCTGTCTTTTTTGGTTCTATATTTCTCTAGTGTCTCTTAGTCTGAATACTGTAGCAGCATCCCAAGTATCATTAAATAATAAATCAGTAAGCAGTATTCAGCTCATAATACTTCAGGTTATCCAGTCTAACATTTCTGAGAATTCTCATTAAATCTCGTGGAGTAGTAAACTGAAAATACACTTTGTCATTGAAATAAAGGAGGAAAGCACAAGGAGAAAGAACTCCTTTATAGCTTATAGTTCTCAGTGTCCTGAGAGAGACTAGTACCATTTCCCTTTAGAAATGTTAAATTTCTCTTCAAATGCTGATTGTATGTTATGGTTTGTGTTTTATTATGACAAATATACATTGAAACATTTATTGTTCTTAATCTTCTCTGATGACAAAAAAGGAGAAGCAGAGTGGACGTGCTGGACATTTCTTGGCAGCAGCTGACAGCATTGATACTGAGCCACGTGAACCAATGTTGAACCATTGTGACCTATTTTGGGAATTCAGATAGAGTTTCTGTTCAGGAAAGACAAGCAAAAACAACTGGGAAAAGTAGGAAAAAAAGACCATTATTCAGCACAGAGTAGCAGTTTAGGAGAAACACATTACCTGCCTATTTCCTGTACTTGCCACTAATTCAGGCTAACTACTTCTTTGGTTCACCCCTTTTGTGTCATGAAAAGGCATTCATTACTCTAAATGCAGTTTCAGGCCTTATGTCAGCGTGTAATAGTGCAGTTTATCACCACAGCAAGAGTGAAAAGCACAGAAAAATTAGGTTAATCAATACCACTGCAGCGTGTTTGACATTATAGTCAGGAAAGGTTTAGCATGTCATTCCTAACTACAGGCCATAAACTGCCTCAGGTCTGTGTCTGCTCTTGATGTGAATGCTGGTTCTTCATGCAGATCGAGGGCAGAACATAGCCATAAGCTTCTGCTAATCATGCACCCCCTGCAGACATGTACCACCTTGGATCGTAAAAAATGTGACACCACCACTCCTAATATTTCCTCTGTTGAAAAAACGTTTAATGTTTCTAATTAGCAGAACTAGGCAAAATCCCTAACCGAATGTTCTATTTAAAACCTATGCTTATAAGCAATATATTTTAAAAAAAATCCCAAACATTCAAAACAATTCAGTGTTTGGGGGGCAGGGATTTGTTTTTGAGGGCTGGTGTTTGGGTTTTTACGAGCGTTTTGGTAAGTTTACTCTGGATCAAGGTAGGAAATGACAAACTGACAATGGAAAAAGTATTTTTGATACACTTCTCTAGTGAGGGATAGGATGTAGCAAGACATGCTTGCAACCACAGGAAACTTAGGGAAAAAAGAAAACTACTTTTTGTACTGAAAAATCATAGAGCTTCCAAAAATGTGCAGATTCACATCTATTGTTGAAGAGAATTGTGTGATTCACCTCATTTATGGAAATAACACTGAAGGGGAACTTGACAATGCTGCTCACGGCTGTAATGGTGCTTTATCGTAACAATGACAAGCTAATGCATCTTTTTGTAAGACTGAAAATTTACCTCTGTCTTTGTACCTAAAAGTTCCTATAGTCTTGCATATCGTAATCCCCTGGGAATTATATAGTTTTCTTCTTTATTTGTTAAAATCAATGAATTTGTATGAAGTTTATTCAAAGCAAGAACTAAGCAAAGTGGATCTTAGCATCGTGTGAAGTATTACTATAGTTTATAACGTATCAGTTACTTTAAATTACATGTTGTTGAAGATATGTCATCATTTCTGTAAACCTTAATAAAATATTTCCTTTCTTTTTTAAGAGATATTGCGTGAAGTTTATACAAGCAATAGTCTGAGATAAAGTTCAAAGGCTCAAGCATGAATATCATTCAAATTTACAGAAACCTGCAGTCCAGATCCTTAGTGGACTCAAAGAGACATTGCTTCATTAAAATCAGCAAGGCTGTAGAGACTTGCTGCAGCTCAGAAACTGTATTGGAATGTTTATCTAAAGATAATTTAAAAATCTTTCATCTAAAAATTGAGTTAAGTAATTAATAAATATAGGCTTTCCTACAAGACTTTGGTATGAGCGTGATTTTCACTTGAATGAGGACAAAAGCACTACTCTTAGCATAAATTAAAGATAAACAGGAAGAAGAAAAAATTACAATTAGATACACTGACAACTGATAAGACTTGGGCACAAGTAAGACGTTCACTAAATTAACCTGAGCTCTTTTATACTCAGTGGATTTCTGGTGTGCTACTAAAATTTCAGCATCTAAATTTATTTCTGAATTATTTTTCTACTCACAATTTTTCATATGTCAAAAAGTCCCCTTCCTGCCTTTGAATGAATTTATCTTAAAGTCAGAAGAGGATTATTATGATTATTTAATCTTCATTTTTGTTTAAGACCTGCCACATCTTTTGAGGCAAAATAATATTATTTCCTCCATAAAAAAATGTAATTTTATGTTTGTTATTTTTTTGCACAGTATTTCTACAAAGTGAGATATGTAGATTTCATTGGGTACAGTATCTCACCCTATGATTTGAATTGGCTGTGGGGCAACCACGGGCACATATTCGTGCTATCCTTTTGTCTCTGGTTATAATTCAGAGAATGGCTAGCATTTTGTGGGATAGGTCTTCAAAAGCTTTTCAGTGCTTATATCTGCCAGATTGTTTGATTCTCCTACCTGTAAATATTTATTCGAGGCACATGTGTTTATAGATTAATTTGTATAATCTGTCTTAAAGAATTATATATTTTAATTGGTATTTTGAAGGATTGAGTTGTGGCTTTGTCATTGACTACAATTATAATAATTTTTAATCATGGCACATTATGTATTTCTGAAAAACTGAGGGGAAAACTCGGACTTTCAGTTCTGGAATGTACTCTCCTTATAGCCAGTTCCTTTTATTGTTTTGCCATATTAGTGTGTCATTTGACAGAGAAGGAAGGACAGACTTGCTATGTTAATCATATATATATTCTAAGATAATTCTCCTGAAGGAATTGGTGTTATTCATGCTTGCAAGCTCGAGTATAATATGCTAATTACAAATGCAAACTCAAGAGAGATTCCAGCTGTGATTCTGAATGAAATTATCTGGAGGAATTTTGCAGTTGTAAGCCAGATGTCAAATTCAGTGAGAACCAAGGGGATAATAATACGACAAGAATAGCAATAAAGGTGCTTTGGACCTCAGTGATTCACCTAGTCCTGGGGCCCCTTCAAGTATTGGCAAAAGTGCAGTGGGTGCTTGTGGGCAGGCAAATATCTTTGAGTACTTTATTCTGACAGCTAGTGATAAATCCTCTGTATTTTATCAGCCCTGATATTCACTGGTTAGTGGCCAAAGAGGAAAACATTTATCTATCATGCGTGCCTACTTAAAAGCTGAAACAAATCTTCATTTTTATTAAACAGATCACTCCCTTATAGGCTTCAGTTTTACTTAGCAAGTGCAAATGATTTTCTGGAGCATTTCTGTGCAATTATGCTCTTTCCTAAAAAGTTCACATTAGAAAGGAGATACTTTAATAATATCAAATGAAACCTTGTGAACCACCTAAAAGCCAAAAATGAATGAAATTATGTAACTGTGGTTCTTTTACACCTAGAATATGCACCACCTTTTTTACATTTTTTTACATTGCACAGCATGTAAGTTCATTTAATATTATACTGCCATATGATGTGATGAAATAAATAAGAGGAATTATAATCATCATGATTGACTAGGTATGAAGATTTTAAAACTGAGACAGGGTCCATTTGCTAAATTCTAGGAGGCTTTTTATAGTAGTAATAATTATTTTACTGAGTTTTCAAGTGATTTATCATCTGGACAAACCATGATAAAATTCAGAAATGCCAAGTACTAATATGCTGTCAGGCATTATTAGGTTGAGAAAAATTGTGATATGAAAGTGAAAACTATTGGAACCCAATGTTGGGTCTATGAGGAGTTGTTACCAGAGTTATGTGAGGGTTTGGGATGGTGTGCTATATGTATATTGATCATTTTGAAAAGTAGCATTTTTTATTCATAGATATTAATGTGAAATTCTACTTAACATTACTCACACCACTTGAAAACTCCATGAATGATGCATTAGATTATTATTATTATCGTCATCATTATTATCATCATCATTATTATTATTATACTTCTATGGTTAGAAATTGAAAGAACAATGTATGGGAACAGGCTAAAAAATAAGAGGACTTTCTTACAACACAACAAAATATTATGGATATTTAAATAGATAGAAGCAAACAGCTCTGCTCTCCTCTGCTTGATATACAAAGTAACAAATCCAAGCGTAGATTATTATTTCTATCTTAAGTTATTCCTTCTTTCTACTATTATGAATTAGTAATATTTTAGTTTGAGAAAATTGTTTTGAAGCCCACTATTGCTGTACCATTGGGTATCATTGCCCCTGCAGGACCAGCAACTGCTCCAAGCTTCATTGCTAATAAGCAAGTACAAATGGTGCTAGAATCATGCTGGTCCACAACACATGACGTTGTTCTTTCTATCATTGCATCATACCAGTTGCTGATATATATTTATCCAATGACAACAACTGTTATACTGATGTATGAATGCATTTTATATATGACGTCTAGTTGACAAAATGCTACTATAGGTGGGGGGTACCATCGATACTAGAAAATAATCATAGGTTTTGTGTGAAGAAAAGGTCTGATGCCAAGGAAGCACTTTCAGGGAAAGTATCTCAGACTGCAGTGTCCTGGACATTGTTTAGTACATCTTAAATGTAAAACCCTAAGATACCTTAAATCCTTGTTGCTGCATCTCTACAGTATCTCAAGATGTTTGTTCTGTCTGGAGAACCATATGCACCATGTGACCAAAGGGCTAGAACAGGTCATCCTATGAGTAAAGACTGAGAAAGTTGGGATTGTTCATCCTGGAGAAGACGAGGCTCTGGGGAGACCTTATTTTGGCCTTTCAGTTCTTTAAGGAGGCTTGCAAGAAAAATTGGAACAGACTATTTAGCAAGGCCTGTTGCAATAGGACAAGGGCTAATGGTGTTGAATTAAAAGGGAGTAGATTCAGACTAGATAAAAGGAAGAAATTCTTTATGATTAGGATGATGAAACAGTGGCACAGATTACCCAGAGTATCTGTGGCTGTCCCATCTTTGGAGGTGTTCAAGACCAGGCTGGATGAGTCTCTGAGCAGCCTGATCTAGTGGAAGATGTCCCTGCTTAATGCAGGGTGGTTGGACTAGATGGCCTTCCAAGGTCCCCTCCAACCTGAAGCATTGTACAATTCTATGAAATTGAAATGTGTGAAATCAGCTATTCTTATGAAATATCCTGACTGCTAAGGGGATATGGCAAAAGTCACAGTTTGAAAAAGACTATCCTTTAGTCATAATTTTATCTTAATTGTCTTTCATTCTCTTTTTCTTCCTTATGGTATCAGTACCCACTGTGATTTTCTACCTGACCAATAAATCCTTGACTAGCACATTCTGGAAAGGATTTCTCTTTTATATTCTTCATAGTGTTCAGGCACTCTGAAGATTTTTAAGCTTTAGCACTGTTTTAAACATGAGTCTGACTTAGAACTGATGTTTGTCTATCTGGTTTCAATCAAACATGAAGTGAGCTTACATCTGCTTGCAAAAGATTATGTAGATAAGCCTTTATAATATTAATGGCAAACTAGGACATTAGAGAAGAAAAGAAAATAATTATTCAAATTCTTAAAATATATTATGGTTTTTGAAAGTCTTGAAAATAATATTGTTTCCAATGTCTTACAATGATAAATCCCAAGAGGATCTCCTGGTAGATGAGAATCTTCAAGTTATATAAAAATTTGGATTTGCTGTTTTCAGGAAACATGAACTGCTGACTGTGAGTCATTCGTTCTTCATTGACTCCATTACATATATGATTTAATTAAACCTATCTTTTCATAGCTAAATTGAGATGAGATGAAATGAATCTCACTTTTGCTGAGTTTCTCCCAACCTGTATCAAAAATTTTCCTGATGAAGCCTAGTCTATTTGTATTCCTAAAATAAGGGCTTAAGACGATGCTTGATTAATCCTGCAGAACAATGACATATTGATATTTTTTCTCCCAGAATGTTATCAAAACATTCTCATAGGTTTCTACTTTATAAAACTTAGCAGCAGCTGGTAGGATCATTATCTGTATTGAAATATCAGAGCACACCTTAGATGTACTAATAAAGTATTATTGCCATGGACAGAAAAACTGAACATAAAATAGAACAGTTTCCAAAGCATTATGAATTCGATCTATGTCTTCACTGTTTTGTACTGGTATCAGACACAGTTCTCAGTTTCTATATGCTGTAGATGTTGTAGATCATTGTTCCATCCCCTGTTAAGTAATAAAATATATGGTACATGCATTTGTGAGTATAAATTCTGTGTGTATGAAGTACTGTATCTATGTATTTCTAAAGAAGAACATGATATATTTCACAGAACATCTGTTAGTACAGTATAACACAGTTTTAAAAATACTGAAATTGTATATATGGATATATTTATATGATATTTAAACATCTGAATTTGATCACAGCTGTTCTACTTGGTGTGTAGATGTACTTGCATTTTAATCTGCAAAGCCTCGAAAACTATGACTGGTGAAAAAGCATATTTCAAGGTTTTATCTTCCCATTGCTTAAGAAATGCTATGCAACGTGATGTGAGACATGGAATGTTCCATCAGGTTGTATAAATAAGTGAAACCGTTTGTCCTTCTGATCCCCTTGCACGTAAATGCTGTCAGAATAAAATGGCTGTTAAGAAAATGGAATATAATTAGATTTGACTTATTCTAAATATCCTCAGTATAACTCAAACTAAGGAAGCTTAATATTTAAGAGAAGGCCATTAAGATAGCAGTCTTTTTGCTTAACACATCTCCTCAGTGTTTCTTTGTCAAGCAGTTTGGGTTGTTTATATTCACTATAGCTTCTGTATATAATTTGACAGAAAGTATTGGCATTCACTGGGGCACTGGTAGTTTAGTGTGACTGCTACAGCAAAAGAAAGGTCTGCAATAATTCTGATACTCTTATGAAAAGATTTAAATAAGACTGAAATTAATTCATTTTACCTGAGTATGAAAAACTAAGATAGTTAATTAGTTTTGGATTTGACCTGTTGAACCATTGAAAACAAATGCAGAATTACGTTCATCAATTCAAAAATTAAACTGAACAAAACTTTCTAATTTAAATTAGAATTTACAATTGCATTAACTTTTTTATTTAGATTATAGTCTACTGAGGCAAGAAACTTAGCATCTAGCCTCCATCTACTATGGAGGTTCCTCTCTGCTACTTCAGTAAAACTGGAAATCTACTTTCTAAGTACATATTTATTTATCTTTATGCCTTTTGGTGAACCTGTCAAAATTACTGAAAGCAATTTTTATTATTTTCTTGATTTGACAAGTCACTTGCCTGGCCATTAAATTTTGAAATAAAAAAGATAAACATGGCAAAACAGCCTGCATATATGTGTAAGTCACTTTGTCTCAAAGTCTGAGAGGAAGAAAATCAAATTCATTTAACCTGATCTACTGTGATTTTCAATTAATATCTGTAAGTCATTATGAAGTTATAGGCTGCAATTAGTAGTATTTTAGATACTGTGTTTAATTGTAGCTCTTTTATATCAATTCCTTCCAACTCAGGATATTGTATGATTCTACGAACAGAAATTATGCCTATAAATTTTAACTAAAATGCTGGTGCAAGAATCATCATGTTGAATTTCTTTAAACATCTGTAAATCAAATCAAGTACAGACTATCTCCTCTGGAAGAGTCCAGGTACTTCATCTTGTATTTTTTAGTTACTATGTAAATTATTTAATTCTGGAGCTGAACAGAATTTCATTAGCGAACATTTTGTGCATTTTTTCATTTCCTGTTTTGCCACATCTCAGTTTACTTCAAGTTTTTTTTCATTTGCATCCAAACTTATTAGCAAAAAGTCTTATCAGTTCTAATTTGAATACATTAGGTTCCTTTGTATATGTAAGCAAAATACATGAAGCGGCAGGATTAATCAGAGTAACCCATCAGAAGAGACAGACTTTGAGGCTTAATAACACTTTATATGACAGTAATGGTAGATATCTTTACTGAATGTTGTTAGACAAGATAAAACTACATGAAATATGAGAGATTCATTGGTGTATTTGTGTATTTTTGTCCTTTGAAATTAAAAACATGGTAATGAAAGAAGCTTTCTGCCAGTCATGATGCTTAAATTCCTCTATGTTGCTAAAAGAATCCTCTAAGCTTTTCTATGCTGTCTACAGTGCCACCAATTTTGTTTTCATGGGTCTAAGCATAGGATGGATGAGACTGGTGAGGCTGGAGATATACTCACCCTTAAGTTTTTCAACTGAGTGAAAATAAACAGAAAACACAAATAAGAAATGTAAAATTAAAATTTGCTTTGATGCTTCTGATTACATTCCTGACAAACTAGAAAAATACCCTGTTGCCTTCAGCATGGCCTGTTTGAAAAAATACACTTACAGAGGATATGGGTAGTGCATTTATGCAGACCCTAACAAGGTAGTGAGACAGTGAGATCAAAACTAGTTGCATTTTAAGGAGGTGGCAATGATACAGAGCTCACCAATTTTAGTTAGAAATAATTAGATGTCAGAATTATACGTTGATGAAATTAATGACCTAAACAAGGATTGTGGCTCCTTACGGTTACTACTAGGGTAACCGCCCTTGTTTTTATGTAGAAACTCCAGCTTTATAATGCCTGCTACAGTTGATATGATAGATACAGTTTCCTTTGCTTGCTGAGTGATTTATGATTCCTACACCACATGTAAGAATCATGAAGATCCACTATATCTCTCCGTTTAACTTCCTTCAAGTCCAGATAGAGAAACTGAGTAGAAATCATTTGTCATCTGCCAGTGGATCTGTCCCTCACAATGAAAGGGGGATAGATAATTCACAATGATTGATTGGCAAAAATCAGAACATCTTTCATGTTCAGGAAAATCGACATGAATTTTAAAAGATCTCTTTGGATGTGATTTTTTTTCTCAAATAATATTTTTGAATTTTAGACTTAATACTTCTTGTTAGTATTCTATCTATTACAATATTGCATTAATTCTAAGGCTATGCTTAGAAACATTTTTACAAAACAAATTAGTTTTAAAAAATCATGGAGTTGAAACTAGAGAAAGAAAACAATTTTTTTCCCCTTCTGAGATATTATTGCTCCAAATAATAGAAAACTGAATGCCTGTTTGAGAATTCTGTGTCAGACTTGCCTCACTCACCCCTTTGGCCTGTATCTTCCTAAAGCTCTTACCCTGAAATGCATAAGCCAGATAACAATCATGATGTGTCAGTGAGGCCATCCCAGTAGTATTTAGAAGGACTGATAGGTCTGAGAAGGATGTTTCAAGGAATGCAGACAAACAAAATAGCTCAAAATGACATACAAAAGAACTCAAAGATAAGAAACATTGCAGTAATGGGATGAAGCATCATAAACCAGCCTTTCATGTTATGATTTCTTCAGCAGTGGATCATCTGGAAGAATGCATCTGTTTTATAAAATCAATATATCTATTCATGATGTTTGTGGTTGCATTCCTGGTGTATTAACTTTGGCCACAGTTATTTATTGTGTCATGCTAAACTGAAATTAGGCTGAAGGTATTGGTTGGGTTTTTCTAGGTTCGAGTTCTTTATCTTAAACTTTCTGGGTGTTTGACAGATGATTCTTAGACTTATTTTCATAAACATAACACACACAAGCTATGCAAACAAATGTAGACAGAAATGTTCACTGTATAGACTGTGCTCTAAGGAATGCAAAATGTGGATTCAAATGTCAGGTCTACAGCTAAAACTACTTATTTCCTGAACCTAGAATCAATTTCTGGTGAAATCTTAGAAGTAAAGTATTTAAAACTATGTGTAAATTCTCTTGGTGAGTAGGCTTACTTGCTCCATACAGAATAACTCTAGTATTCCAAAACCTGCCTCACATGCCTAGTTCAGTTTCAGATGAAGAACAAGAGAAGTGAAACTTTAAAGATGTTATTATACCTTCTTTGGAAGAGGTACAGTCCAAATTAACCAAACTCTAAAATTTCAAACATTCTAGAATATAGAAGTCTTTTTATTCAGAACAAGTACAGCTAGGTTTTACACACAACTAATGAAATAAAAAGCAAAGTAGTCAATATTGTATTTAATAATTGAGATTAGTAAACAATAATCTGACAGTTCTTAGAAACATTTTGAAAATGCCACCAAGCTAGATCTTTAGTCAGAAAATGTGAAATAAGTTTTCTACAAGACTTTACAGTTCTCCGCAAATCTCAGATGACACTATCTGCATCCATTATAGCTTATTTTAATGTATTTTACCTCTACAACATCATCTTTCCAAGAAAAAAACCCAACAAACTTGTCAAATCAAAATTGGAGACTGACTTTCAAGAGCATGGATTTTGAACTTCTTCTTCTTAATTTATGTGGTTATGACAATATGAGTTGTTCACACAACTAGAGGTCTGGGTAACACTAATCTGCAGGACTGATCAGAGAACAGGTTTCTGTCTTCAGTGACACAATGAAGAAGAGTTAATGACAAAACGATTGATCCAAGAAAACTTAAAAGGGCGATTAGGCATCAGTCTGGTGAGAAAGAAAGTACAGGACAATGAGCAGAAGACTGTTTTCTACTGTGTATTGTTTAGTTGAGTTAGTTCTGAGCCAGACGGGCTGAAGAGATGGTGAAACAAACTGGCTGCAGAATCTGCAGAGTGCAGTAAAGAAGCTGCCTTCAACAGTTACCTTTAAACTCATTTAAGCACAAGCATTCACCCATGAAAGTTTGCAGCAAGGAAGGTGCAAAAATTGGCAATGATGATGTCTGTAGAAGAGTTTGAGGTCGTGATGGAGAAGAAGTAAGAAGGAGGAAAGTGTTACCATGGTCTATGTCTGGAGTTAAGAGAAAAAATTAAAATAGCATTCAGGAGGTCATAAAGGAAAAGACAAAATATGATAATCACCAGAAAGGATGACAGAAGCGAGGAAACATGGTTTTACACCAACATCAACAAAACAAAGTAGTAGGATTAGGATCTTTTTGTGAAAAATATTCAGCAAGCTGCTGTTAAAAAAAAAAAAAAACCAACCTACTTACTAGGCATGCTATCATAGGGTATGCTTTGGAAGTGTGTGTCTTCCATAATCTATCTGCCACAAAGACAGGTAAAAGATTTGTTTCAGAGACAAATTTCTATTAAAGCTGGAAATTCATCAGACAGAAATCACATCTGATTAAAAGACTGTTTAATTATTCACAATATGAGTATGGACACTGAAATGCTGTGACCGGAAGAAATTCCAGTGTGACCTTCACACAAGAGAACATATTTGCAGAAGACACTGTCACAGTGTACTGGTGAGGCTTCAACACAGGAACTCATTTATAATGTTATACTGAAGTACTAAATAAGAACAGTTACTGCTTTCATGTAATAGACAGATATACAATGCCTACATAAATAGCCAAAAGGGTGGAAAAATTGTCTTATTAGTAAAAACTGAAGGAGAGAAAATTGAAAATTATGTGGAAAAAATGTTTGCAGTTTAAAAATACATCAATTTATTGTATGCCAGAAAGGAAATAAAAATAAAAATTAATCTAGCTGAAAGATGATGCTGATATAGGAAGAAATGGATATAAACTGATGGTGGGTACAAGCATTCAAACTGTAAACTAAAATAATTAGAATGAGAGAAATAGGCATCTGGAAAAAAAAAAAAATCTGTAAAACAGCATACCCTCTTAGTGGATGTAGTGAGGGGAAAAACTGTCTCTAAGATAGCGCCGACTGAAGTATGAAGTCAGGTAAATTGTATACATATCACCAACACTGGGGAGACTGGACTTAATGATCCAGGATCCCTCTTGTAATCTTCTGTCCCTGGGCTTGAAACCATTCTCCTACAATTGAAGATATTGCTCTTGTATCCCACAAAGAAGCCTGAATACTTAGAAAAGGAGAAATAAAACTGACATCCTTAAGGATAAACATGGGAGACACTTCATTCAAGATATGTCACTGCTGCCAGTAAAGGCACTGACGCACTGCAGTGTCTCTTTCTCTGCAAGTGATAGGTGGAGTGAAAAGTCATTTTGAGATGTACATTACTTTAGAAAGAATAAATCTTTTGAATATAAATCCCATGGCACTTGCACAGCATAGAATACCATTCCTGATTTTATTAATTTCTGACTCCACAGTTTTGCCAATTATTCTAAAGTATTAAACTTCCAGATTTCTATTTTCTCCAAACAAATTAAAAATAATAGTGTGGGATCAATACTGATGAGTTTTTATCTCAAGTCAAGAGGAAAACCCAATACTTTCTTTGAAGTATAAGTTTGTTTGCTTACAGTATCAAATAAACCTATAGCATAGATCGTAAGGGACAAATACCACTAGCAGTGGGACACAATGGGAGCTGTACTGCAAAATCAGATGAGAATGCCTGGCAATACTCAGGGAGTTTAGTACTGCTGAGGAGTCCAGATGCTTTCCTCTTGATGACATGGCCTGGATAACAACTGGTGATAAGGGAAGAGTATGAATATAAACTGTTGATGTGAACAAACAGCCTTATTATCTACCTCTCAGTAAGAGGATTTTATCCAAAACTGACAATGCTATGAGAAAATCATCAAAGCTGAAGCATAAAATGAAATTAAATATAAAAGGACAAAAATTTGTAACAATGGGAAGTAACTTCAGAACTGGAAGATGGAAACAACAGCAGTCAAACCCGGTTTAACTGCCAGAAATTTCTCTATAGCATCATAACACTGGCTTGGCTAGAAAGGGTGTCCTCCTTGTCAGATATCCTGAACTGACAGTATTCAGCACAAAGAGTGACAACTTGAGTTGCGACAAGAGGAACATCCACACTTGAGAATGACCTTGTAGGGGGAGCCTTTTCTCTAATGTGGTCATTATAAGATATTAGGGATTGTCACGGTTACATAAAAAGTCAAAGCACCTCCACATTCAACAAGAGATGTACATATAGAGGAATACTACTGGGGTTTTTAAGTTGAGCAGTTTTTCCATTTGTAATCTGCCATTTTATTTTTTTTTTCTGTCAGTAGGAATTAACAGGGAGGAGACACTAATTAAAGTAGATAGACACCCCAAGATCTTGCTATCAAGGAAGCACAAATACTTTAACCTTCCAGCATCTTTCAAATGTGATTGTTAGAATTTCAAAATAGTCTTTCCTAACCCAAATTCTGGATATGTTCATTAAGTGTCTTACACATTTCAGGCTGCCTAGTTCATAATCACTTGTAAAAGTTTTAATTTAGCAATCTTTAGCCATTTTCCAGCCTTCTCAACAGTCTCCTTATGCCTACAAAGATTGTCAGTGGAGGTTGCAAAGAAACTGTCCCTATACATCTTAAGAAGGATTTCTTAACAGCTCCTTCTCTGTAACTCATAGTCTTTCAAACACGTGATGGATTCGGCTGAGACACCTGCTTGAATACTGTTCTTTAGTCCCAGGTACACTGATCTCTATACAGGGCCCAAGTAGTAGTGCAAGTGGTACAATTGATATTTGCACAATAAAATATTGTCTCCTTTTGATGGCCTGTGGTATCACATGGCTGAGGGGATCATAGTCCAAAGTGCAGTAATTTGGAAGTCACCTCTTTTTGTGTGCCACTAGAAATCATGCATTTGAAACACTCCATATAAAACTTCATTGCAGCTAAAGATGAAACCAGAACTGTCATGTATGATAATAGAGCCCTTTGAAAGAGTGGTTAGTCCTACTTGTAAACCAGTCCTCAATCGATCTTGCGCAGAGCTCTTGCAGATCTAGCTATGAGATGCACTCAGAAGTAAAAATAGCTAGCCCAAGATAATTATTATTATAAGAACTTTTATAAAAACTACATAGCACCTATGTTTTTAGAAAAATGAAAAAGGTTTAAACATACAGGCATTCTGCCCAGAAGTGTCAGGAAAAAATGAAAATGTCATTATTCTGAAAGTCAGAAGCAACTAAAAAGGTGCATTTAGTTTCTACTTGGTTCAATCCGATGCACCTTTTTCCACTGACCTCAGGCCTCTTTTATGTCTTCTGAACTAGTTTCACTTAGATTAGATACTTCATTAAATTATTATTAGTCGTATTAGTCTACTTGTTTTCTTCTCTTGACTTTAAATATAATTCATAGTTAGATAATTCTAATAGGTATTACTTCCTTTAGCCCTCTGGCCACAGCCTGGACAATACTGGAAGTTAAACCTGAATTTCAACTTCTTGAGGAAATAACTGAATCAGTGTTAGCAGCAGACCATGTGGAAAGTGTTTGCCTAATAATTCATTACCACCAGCCTGTCTCTAATTTGCCAGTGTGCATGGCACCCCTACAGTAGCCTAAGAGAGGCAACAGATCATTTATATAAATTAAAATCAATAGGGGGTTGAGTACTGAACCCAGTGGAATATCCTCTGGGCAAGTGGAAATTTTAGAGACTAAGGACTTAATCATAGCTGCTTGACTTCTTTCATCAAGGTAGGACTTAAAAAGATTAATTATAATTTATGAAATATTAATACCTGGAAAGCTTTTGAGCAAAGATATTATATTTCTACAGAGTCAAAATGAAGGCTTTTTCAGGTCTCAGAGTGCAGTGTCAACATGGCAAATTTTACAGCTTTAAAAACTCATTATTTTCAATCTCATGAAAGGTGATTTATTTTTTTTTTTCTTTCCCTGAACAACAATTTTTTTAATTAATTTATAGTCAAGAAGTATAATTTCTGGTACCTTTGAAATTTATTTCTTGATCCAAAATCAGAAGGGAATATGATTTTTCATTCTTTATTACAATGTAATTGTGAATTCTTTACATATGTAGATTCTCTCCTTGACTTTATCGGGAGCACTGGTTCTAAGACTATAACTTATGATAGGTGAGAATCTGGCCCAAAGCCTTCATGCATATATTTATAGTGAGAGAATTAATAGATGGATAGATATGGGTATTTTTAGCATTCAGAACATGCAGCCATCTGAAGGTCTAAAAAGTCTGTATTATTGTAATGGCTAGAGAATTGCATTTCACAGAACAGTTAATGAGATCTGAATGCATTGAGTAACTTATTTAAAATAATTCAGCAAGAAAATGGTGTAGTCCCAAAGCCCCTTGCAGTCACCATAAGACGGAAAACACGGCTTATTTCAATGGGTTAAAGTTGACAAGCAATATAAACCCCCCTGTTCTTAAACATGGAACAGATAATAACTCATGCTAAAATCTACATTTGTTAGTTTCAAAACACATACATTAGACTTCCACGGAATTATATTATCATTTAATTTGTTCTTTTCTGCCCTAACATCTTGTACTCTAGTCCTGTTTATCATTCTGCTTATTCTCCTTCAATTCACATTATAAACACTTTGGTGCAGGGTATGTATCTTTACTAATACTGTGAAGTGCACTGCTTATCTACTGTATGGTATGGGTAATATATAATAAGACAATCTGGGGTTTGTAAATATAAAGTAAATGTGGTTCTGAGAACCATAGTATTATATATTGAATATTTTCCAAGCCTTACTTTTATCAGGCGGCACTTATCTAGAAAATAATTATCTGCATGTGACCAATATGCAATTCTTAACAGATTCTGCTGTCTCATATAAAGTGTTTTGTTTTGAGTTAAGCACAACTTCTACTTTCTGCACTTTGTTTCTAAGGAGACAGCCACGAAGAGAGAACATTTTCCTCAGGAGCTCATCTGTTCCTGCTGCTTCTCCCTCACCTGAAGTCATAATCCTTTGTTTGTGGCTATAATCAGCTCTGCAGAAACTAATTGTGATGTCACAGGCAGAGGATTATGACTTCAGGGGCAGAACAAACAGCAGGAGTAGGTGACCTCTAAAACACAAGATGTCTCTTTTTATACAGAGATTGCTCAAATGAAAAATGTGAGAAAAGAGAAATGTGCCAATTTTTGAGAAGAAAATGTTTGTTCAGATATATAAAAGGCATTAATTAGACTGCAATAGTTAATTTGAATTGAAGTTATCTGTAATTATATCAAGAAGAGATAATATATTCAGTAGGAGCCAAATTACAAAGTTCGGTTTCTAATTTCTCGTTTGATTAAATGACAAATACAACTACCGATGCAATCAGCAACTTATCTATCTTATACAAAGCTGGAACCTTGTAGAAACTAATTTCCTCTCTAGCTGAGTTACTGTAAACACAGTTGTAAAATGGGTCAAATTTTTAAAGGTTTCTGCTTTTTCCCATTCATGTAGTAAACAGATCAGAGGGAATTTTATTTGATAGTTTTCTAAGAGAATATTTGCATGAATTAACAGCTTATTATATGAGTGCATTAAAAAATCAAAGTTGATTTATGTGTTTGTTTGTTGAGGTTTTTTAATTTATTTATTTTGTGGAATAGTCAGAAGTTTGTTAGTGCAAAATTACTTGTACTAACCAGATTTTTTTTCTTCAGTCTAATTCTGAGAAAATGTAACTGAGAATTTTAAACAGCATTTTAAAGTTTCATAGGAAAGTTTCTTGAGACTAATTCCCACTCAGATTCCCTATTTATAGCATGTTACAATTGAGATTAGGACTACAAATGTGGTTCCATCACCATGTTGGGGATTCATCTGCAGATGATGAATCTGTGCTCCATGTGAAGAGTGTATCAACTATCATGTTGGTTTTGATGGTCCAGATACCAGTGTATGAGGAGGTTGAATGACAACAAAAATTTATTATAGATTGGATTCCTATTTTTTTTTTGTCATGTTGCATTGTAGAGAAATGTATATTGGTCCAGGTAAATGACACTTAGACAATCATTTTTAAAATTCTTAGTTGTTTTTTTTTCCAATAAGAAAAAGCTCTGGCAAGCTCTGGCGGTTTCCCCCAACTCCAGGCGTGTGGGGAGCGCTGCCTGGGTCCCTCACCGGCGTGCTGTGGAGTGCGTGGACCTGGCGCGGCGGGGTGGCCGATGGGGAGCTGGCGCAAGCGGCGGCACCTGCCGTCAGTGACTCCTGTCGGTGGCAGCGCCTGAGGCCAGTGCCTGCTGTGGCAGTAAGCCCGGGTCCCTTGCCAGGGCAGCACGGACCCGCCTAAGTGGTGCAAGCAGAAGCGGTGGTTCCCAGCAGTGGCTTCCGGCCAGCATGTGGCAGTGCCACTCCCCATCCCCCCCATGCGGCAGCTGGCCCAGGCTCTGGGTGACGGTGGCTGATCCCGGCGGATGCTGCCGGCCCTGCGCCGCCATGAAGGAGCCCAGCAGGGGGTCCCACAGTCCCAGCTTGGGGCAGCAGCCCTGGGAGCAGCCCCCACGTGGCGGTGGGGGCACAGCGGTGGCTCTGGGAACTCCTGCGGTCCCGCTGGCCTCAGGGACCCCTCTTGGGGGGTTCCCACAGACGGCGGGTGCCCTGGGGAGGTGGCAGCCACTCCAAGGGTGCTGCGGTTGACCTGCGGTCAGTAAAGATGGAGCCTCCAAGCATCAAACACGTGTTTTTTTGGCAGGAACCGCCATTTTGTCTGGAAGTGAAGATCCCGAAAGAGAGGTGGAGCCTGGACCACTGGCCAATCGGAAGATGGCTAAGCCGGGAAGAAGACAGCGAGATTCGTGTGGGACTTAGAGGGCTTAAAAAGGCTGACTATGGAAGTCCTCCCTCTCTTCAGCTTCCTGCGAGCTGGGGAGCAGTGTGGCCCCTCTCGGCTTCCAGGGCCCATGGCTTGACTCTGCCCACCTTCATTGATGCCAGAGCCAAGCCAGCATAATTGCAAATGAAAAGCTTCCCAGACTGGCTTCCTGGGGTGGGGGGTGCTTTTCACCTCTTTGTGTTTTGCAGAGACTTCGAGGGATGGGAGTGATACCATCAGAGAGAGAGAGAGGCAGCTTGCGGCTTCCCTTTCCTTTCCCCTGCTTTTCCTCGGCCAGCCTGCCTGGCCTTTGAGAAATAGTTGTTTGGGTTTTTTTTGTTTTGGGTTTTTTTTTCCTTTCACCTTTTGTGTGACTTTGTTGGGTGTATTTTTGTGTTAAGTCTAGAGTTTCCATAAGTTGCTCCTTCCACCTGGTTGAGCCTCAGATGAATAAACTGTTACCTACTGTTCAAATTCTGTTTAGTCATTTTGTCATCGTTGGGCACGCCCCTAGTGAAAAACGGTGGTTCAAACCACCACACAACTTCACATGTGTCTCGGAGATGTGTAGCAGCAGTTGTTCTGCCCTTTAAAACAGGGCTAGCAATTTGGCAGTGTTGGAGATAGGACCCTCTGAAATCACAGCCCCTACAAAAAGGAGAGGGTCTTAGAGCTCATGGAGTCTGTCTTTTATTGCAAATTCATGTACCTTTTATCTTCAATGGATTGTTTTGTTTAACAGCCAAAGTAGNACGGTGGTTCAAACCACCACACAACTTCACATGTGTCTCGGAGATGTGTAGCAGCAGTTGTTCTGCCCTTTAAAACAGGGCTAGCAATTTGGCAGTGTTGGAGATAGGACCCTCTGAAATCACAGCCCCTACAAAAAGGAGAGGGTCTTAGAGCTCATGGAGTCTGTCTTTTATTGCAAATTCATGTACCTTTTATCTTCAATGGATTGTTTTGTTTAACAGCCAAAGTAGAAAAGAAATAATGGTCACATGTTATTCACAGGGCACTTCTGCCAATGTATTAGAGCCACAGAAGGATCGCGAGACGTTTACATTCTTCAGACATTATGTCATGATCTTCTTCATCGTGTTCTGCTTCTTGCTATCATGCTTTTTCCATCTGGCATACACAGCTTGGTAAAAGCTTAGACACACTGTAAATACAACTCTATGTTCCACATCGGAGATGCGAACTTTACATTCTGCCTTTTTAAAATAGAAAGGGGCCATTGCTCAACATTGAATGTTTATTGAATGGTTACCTTCTCAGAAATTTTTTGCTTTGGATGCTAGCCAGAAAAAAAGTTTCAATTCCAAGATTTTTTTTTATTGAAGGCAGCTCAGGTAAAAGTGTGGATGTGCCCTGGGATAAACCATTTTGTGTCAGTTTATATAATCTGTAAATTGGATCATATAAGCACTATTCTCTACCCCCAATATCAGTGGCTACAAAAATGCCAACATGTAGCACTAATGACCATAACAAAATAGAGGCAAAAAAAATTATAAATTGTGAAAAATATCATCCTATCATTAAATAATTTTTCCCTGTAGTACTAAAGAAACCCAGAAAATTATGAGAAAATAGTAGGCAATTAAAAGAAACCTTACTTTCTCATTTCCAGGTGCTTTAAGTGGCCGTTGATATTATTCTTGAAGAGACAGTTTAATAAAACCCCATGTTCATCAATGACATATAAATTAACTACAGCCCTATTAAAAATTTAATATGCACCCATATTTCTTATGATAAATGTTTTGGTTTTTCCCCCGGGAATATCCAGTATACTTTGCCCATTGGTGGAGAGTAAAATTCTCCCAGCCTTTCTTCTGACCTTTCACATGTTCTAAAATCACTGATAACAAGAATTTGTTCCAATTTAATCTCACCAATTATGATTATTCCAGGGCAGAGCACAAAGATATAATGCTCATTGACATAATAGCATAGATGGACTGAATAAGAAAGCTTTTAACAACATTACTTAGAACAAAGCTACATCTTTTTATGTACTATTTTTATATGCAAAGCAACACTGTAAGGAGTTTAAGGTTTTTGTCATTATATACACAGTAAAAGCATTTATGGAAAGTCTTATTAAACAAATTCCAGACTTCAAGGAAGAAATAAAACAAAATTTTAGCTCCCTATTCTACCACAGAATAGGGTGCCTTTACCTTATAGAAAAAAACCCCATGGCTTCTTATATCAATAAAAACAGTATCATTAAAATGTTCAAAATTTTCTACCATGAGACCATTAAAAATTTGAATCCAAAGGAAAAAAAGTGTGAAGTTTATTTCTGATCAGCTGTAGATCTCATAGTGGATCCCTTAACTGTTTGAGATGATAAAAAAATATTGTCATCGCTGAACACAACAGATATGTTCTACATTCTATGCCATTTAAAGAGTTATTTACTAACTTTGTAAAAAATATTAGAACATGCGATCTCAAATATTGTTTATAGACTCCCCTGTTTCATGAAGCAAACTGCTCCAGGGTGACACAACCCAGCTGCAGGATAAGCACTGAAAAAATTTTAAAAACTTTGTACTTTATTGTTGTTTTTACAATGTATATTTCACCTTATTTAGTAGCTCACTGCAAAGTATAATGAATTATTAATACTAGAGTTCACTTGTCAGAATAAATTAAGTTGCGATGCATTATCTTCTGTTGCATTTCTGGGATTATATTAGTTGTACTCCTACATGTCTTTGTAACATACTCTAAGCATAGCCTTTTTGAGATACTTTTCTTCTAGTTCAACTTTTTAAAATATATTTGAGGATTCCACCCTAGATTTATTCTGCTAGTGAACGAACCATAAAATACCTTCTTGTTCTTTTTAGAGCTTTTGTTCTAGGTTTGGCTAGGACAAAGTTACTTTTCTGGCAGTTGCTATGTGAGGGTGAAGACAGAGCCATGTGAACATGTATAGGTTGTTATTCTACACCAACCATGTCATCCTTGGGGGCGTGGCTTCAAGAGGAAGAAAAAGGGAGTGCACAGCAGCACTGCTGCCATTTTGTTCCGTTTTCCAGGGGAACAAAGCAGCAAACAGTGCAGATGATGTCACAGATGGTCCAACTTGGAGGATTTGTCAGTCATTGTTTTGCATTTTCTCAGGCGTAGGGGAAAAACACTGGCTGTAGACAGTGTCCATCACTTTCTCCTTTGTCTCAGGAAGCTGCATAGTGCTGGCAATGGTGACCTTGGGTTGATGATACCTGTATAAACACTTTTTGCATGTAATCACCCTCTTTTATATGTTGTTGCTATTAATATTTTTGCTGTTACTCTTTGTTTTTCCTTATCTAATTGCTGTTTTTAAAGTAAATCATTATCTCAATTCATAATCTCTGCCTCTTTGAACTTTTCTCAATGGAGAGGGTGGGGCAAAGGGGAGTGGCTGCTTAATTGCCATGTGGGCTTAAAACACAACAGCTGTTTAATCAAAAATATGTTTTATCCTTTGTTTAACATTTGATTTTTTGAGTAAAAGATCCATAATCAATTTAAGGCAACAGAAGCAAAACTTCAACAAGGATCAAGAGCATTTTGAGATTACGGAGCAGCTGCTCACACCCATTCTAGAACTGGGAGATCAGTAAATTCCCAGTAGCCCACTAATCTGATTCTTGGAAAGATGATGAGAATTGCCTAACTCTTAGCATCCACTGGAGAGACATTCTTCTATTTCTCTAACATAAGAGCCTTGATCTTCAATTTAGGTCGGATTTAGACTTAGAAATTAAGACATGATCACTTCCAGTCTGCTATAGCCTGTAGAAATTCAAAATGTAGGGCTTCTTAATTTTCGTGTATTCAGCCAACAGAATAGTCAGGTTTAATCACTGATATATTTTGATTACTTGCTACCCTCTATTTTGCGGGGAATGGAAAGACTCAATGGGTCCTACCCAATGTCTAAATATATTTATGGCCTTTGAATATATAACCTCTAATAAATAATATTCTGTTTATACCCCAGTTCGTTTTGTTCTTTCAGTTACAATTTCTATTAGAATGCGAGAAATATCAGTCACAACAGAGGAAGGAAAATTGAAAACTGTCTTTGATTTGTTTTGGTTTTACTAAAGAAAACAAGAAATTTGCTCTAGAGATTCACTTTTATGTAGTTTAGATTCTTTCATTTCCAAAAATCCTGTCTATATCCACCTATCTCAGAGGTTTGAAATCAAAAATGAAGTTTTAGTTTTAAATTCAGTGCTTAGTCATAAAAAGGCATCCAAGTTAATTATTTTTATTTCCTATCAGTATCTTAGTGGGATATCTAAAGAAAAATGCTAATTTTATGGTTACTGAAATATGATATGAATAACATCAAACACATACAAATATGTAAAATCAATATTGATTGTAACTATCTAAATTGTAATCTAGCAGTTTATCTACCCAACTCTCAAGTGTTCTACTTTTATCAATTTTCTCTTTAAAAGATTTTTTTTAACTTAATGGCTGAGGACTACCTGCTCACACAGTTTCTGCAATACCCCAAAACTTACAAGGATTAGTGTACCTTAAGAAATGCAGGGGGGATGATTCTAATTCACTAACCTTTGAACATAACCTTTCAGTATGCTATATGCAGAATTAAATTTCATTATATGTTCAGTAAAGCAGTTTGTGACGTATAGGTTAGTTATTATTAATAGCAACTATGTATTAGATGAATTTTAATGTAATAAAATTATTAGAAAGGTCATTAGGAAAAATTAGTTTTCCAAAGTTACTCACAAAGTCTTGGAACACAGAGCACTAGCCCAACAACTTGTCTTCTGTTACGTGTCAAACTCCTTATCTAAACATCCTAATGTATGATTTTATTTTTATTTAAGATACTTTGATTAGTGAACAAGAGCACAGTAAATGGCTCCAGTGTACACATTAATTTTTCTTCTTTGACATATGAAATACAAAACAGGTCACACTAATAAATTAAGCCTTTGAGAGTACTGTGTGGGTTTTTCTTTCTTTTTAAATATATTAGTTCTCCCTTTTTTAAGTAACTTCTGATGTTTACTGCTTTGGTAGCATAAAATGCAATTTACATTCTTTAAGTTACAAATCTGATTAGGAGATCATATTAGTCATCTTCTCTTGAAGGATAAGTGCAGACAAAAATACTGAAAGTCTGAAATCCCTGTAAAGTACAGTCCAAAATGTTTGATTTTGGCTTGATTAACTAAGGAGATTGGTGATACATATTGAATTACAGCCACATTTAATAATGAATTTACATGGACTCTAACCCTCCTTGATTGTTCTTATTCAACGACATATGTATTTATCTGCCTAATAAAACCGTTCATTTGATGATTTCTTGAAATTTTAAAACAACTACCATGGTCTGTATGCATTATATTGCAATGACTTAATACAGTGGCAACTAAGTAGGTTTTTACTATAAGGGAAACACACACACACACACACACAAATTAACACAAACATAAAATCAGTTTTAATGACAGCTATTTGTGCATCCACCAGGGAGAAGCACAATGGACAGAAAACTATATCACTTTGACAAACAAAGGAATGAGCTTTTAGGGGAAAATGGGAGCAGCTTATCCAGTGTGACTTTTTTTTTTTTTTCTAGCAAACAGCCCTAAATATGTTTAGACTTAGCCATCTGCTTTTCATATATGTCTAGTCTCTCACACACAGTTCAACTATTTTGTTACAATATTGCTAGCAAAAAAAAAGATATAAATCACATCCTCAACTTAGTGGTACAACAAAGCCCACACAGTGTCTTATTCCCTCCATATTTCTTTCCTGAAATAAGGTATAATCCATTAGTAATAAAGACAAGACCATTGGGACAGATATTTTGGCAATGTAGTTCATCTTAAAATGGACTGCAAACACAGTTGCAGTCAAAAGGGCTGCATTTTCCCTGCTACCTACTGCATCTTATTGAAACTCACTAATAATTTGCAATTGTTAGTACCCCATTAAACCTTGCATTGTTTTCTTACTGTATGCAATTTTAGGAAGTTTTCTTCTAAATAACATAATGTAATGCACTGTGAACATTGAGAGCTCAGTTGTCCTAAAAATTTCAAGAAACACATTTTTATCCTCCTTTATATAGCTGAAACTTAAAGAAAAAAACCCTGGCAGCCAACTAAACAATCACAACAAACAAACAAAACCCCCCTAAAAACCACCATCAACCCCAAACAACTAAACAAAAAATCTCAAAACCCTAAAATATCCTGACCAAGGAAGAATACCTCATTACATGAATATTTGTATATTTATTAGTGCTTTAATTTTTGTAAATATTTCAAACTATTTATAAGTTCTGATTGCCAAATACTTTTGTTTTTCTATAGCATATAATTTAAAACCAAGTGCTTATCATATACTCAGTCATTATCCATGTGCAACTACACTTTCTACTTTGTTTTCTGTGAAAGTCAATAGGAGGTCTTTGACTATGATTCTCATGTTACTTAAAATCATAGTCTCCAAGAGTTTTTACTTTAAACTTCTGCTCCTCACAAGTGTTCATGTATTTTTTGTGAAAGTTATCTTACATGTTTTTGTGTTGGATTTATTTTTTTTTATCCTAGGCTCATATATTACTGGTGATGGCATGTGCATGAGTACCAGACAAAGCTCTTGAGGCAATGTTGCAAATTCCTTGGGTTTCCCAAAACAGCATGCTGAACTTTTAGCTACAGTGCCAAGTAAGATGATGATTATAGATGATGACATATAGATTTCCAGAGGTAACTTTTTTTTTTTTTCCCTGTACCATGTCTACAATTTTGGCCAGATAGAAGACAATGTGCTGCTTTGTTATTTTTTTATCAGCTTGGGATGAGAAGAATTTCTTGGTCAATTCGTAGGACATCAGAACTAAACCTCTTTCAGGAGTGAGGGCATGTGTATGGAGTTAACACAAAGAGAGACAGTAGATGGCGCTCAAGGCCACTCAGCAGAAGCTGTGTCTGTGTGGGACATGGAAACCTTCGTGGTGCAGCCCTCATCTCCAACACATAGGATCCCACTTCAGATGACGGAATCTGATGCCCCGACATTTTCGAACCTCTTATCTTTTTGAAGATGGATCTCAATTAAAAGTCTTATCACATTAAAGTTCAGAATACCTTCGTTTTCATCCAGATCTACATCTTAGAGTCTTATGTAGATGTCAGTGATGTACAGTTAATTCTTCATGGACTCATGAGATGCTAATATTTTTTCTTGTGCTATTTAATCAATTTCTGTAATAGTGTATGTGGTTGTATCACATGCCTCTTTTCTGGAAAAGTTCATGTCGCGGAAAGGAAGATTAAGTTTCAAGAATAAAAGCAGGACCTAGAAGGATGAGGAATAAAAGTTTTAGCTCTAATGAAAAACTCAACAAAATCTTAAGTCAGAGTTAAAAGTTCTGATACAGAAAAGTGGTAAGCTGCTGCAATTATAATGAGATGGCTGTAGAAAGACAAGGGGGGGAAAAAGACACCATCCGGTAGGAACAAAAAAAAAGTGTAGGTCCAAATGTACACAGTTGGATCAAAGGTCCCTATGTGCTGACATGCTGTTTCTGACAGTTGCTAATAACAAATCTTGGAGGTGCACAGGAATAAAGCAAGTGCATTGCCTTTCTGCTCCAGAACCTCCTTCTCTTCAGCCATTTGTGACCCAGTGACTTTTAAAGCCAGATATACCACCAATTGTTTCATATCTTTGATGAGAAGATTGCAGAATTACACAATATTCTGAGTTGGAAGGGACACACAAGGATCATCAAGTCCAACTCATAAGTGAATGACCCCTGTGGAGATCAAACCCACAAAGTTGGCATTATTAGCACTGTGCTCTAACCAATTGAGCTGATCTCAGTCCTAAACACTCTTATTTCCTCACTCTTATTTCTCTTTGAATGGGTATTATTTCTCTTTCTGGGTATTAATCCCCACAGGGGCAGACCTTTTAAGCTGAAATAACTCACCCCTTTACCACCTACTCTTGTCTTTGTATTCTTTTTATAAGATTGCTATTCTTGAGCTGTTTGTCCTCCTCTATGAGCAGAGATGATAATTTTATAGAACAATCCTTACCAAGACTAGTTTTTTCTTTTTCTTTTTTTTTTTTTTTTTTTAAAAAAAAGGCATTATCACCAAACTGTCAAGTTTTAAGCAGTTGGAGACATACCTGGATTTACATTTTTATGTGTGTGTTGGTTTGTTTGTTTTCGATGGAGTTTCTCTGTTTTGGTTTGTTTGGGGATTGGGGAGGTGTTTGGTTTTGGTTTTTTATGTATTGTGGTTCTGTGTGGGTTTTTTCTTGTTTGTTTTTACTTCTTTATTTGTCCCTTTGAACAGGTACACATTTATTCCTCAGACTAAAAAGGAATTATTTCTCTGAGAGTGATCATACAGCTCTAATTCTGGTGACATGCCTTGATAATATAAATTGTTAAGACATGAACATAAGTGCAAAGAGTGTGAATAAGTAAGGAAATCAATGCTATCAGAAAAAGTTGTATATGGTTGTCATCCATGTGTCCTGGGGGTGTATATGGAACTGTGCATACATCTCTGCATGCGTGCAGTTAGAGCTTTATGATTAGTTAAAGACAGCTGTTTAGGTATTTTAGTAGTTTATTAACCTTTTCTGAGCATTTAATATTGTCACTTATGAGCAGTGCTACTGATAAACAACCAAATTGTATAGCTCACTGTGCCAGCTTGCTCTATATATTACCAACATGTTGATAAAACATTTAGATCCTGATTGGATTCTTGCTCAGAGTCAAATCATAGAACCAAAGTATCTGCTCAGCTGGAAGAGAGCCATCAGGATCATTGAGTCCAACTCTTGGTCCCGCGCAGGACACCCCAAGGATCACATCATGTGCCTGGGAGTGTTGTACAACTGTTTCCTGGACTTAGGCAGGTTTGGTTCTGTGACCACTTCTCTGGGGATCCTGCTCAGTCACCCTCTGGGGGAAAAAACTTCTCCCAACTCAGCCTCATGTTGTTTCTTCAAGTCCTATCACTGGTCACTACAGAGAAGAGATCAGTGTCTACCCCTCCTCTTTCCCTCACAAGGAAGTTGTAGACTGCATTGAGATCTGCCTTCAGTCTCCTCTTCCCCAGGTCAAAAAAGAGCAAGTCACCTCAGTCACTCCTCATACAGCTTACCCTCCAGAACCTTCACCATTCTTGTGGCCCTCCTTTGGATATTAATAGCTTAATGTCTTTCTTCTGTTGTGGTACCCAAAACTGCACATAGTATTCAAGGTGAAGCCACACCAGTGCAGGGTAGAGCTGGACAGCCTCCTCCCTTGACCAGCTGAAGTCTAGTTTAGACATCTCAACAAAGCTATTAAAATGATAAGGCATAAAATCTCCACTTCAGTCAGCAATTCAGTATAGAGTAAGGCTGCAGAGAAACATCTGCTTGCTACTTGGGTGTGAGAAAAACACAAAATTATATATGATAGATTATTAGTTTCTGGTGTTTCTGTCTTAAATGAAAGAATGTAATACCTCATGTAGTATGCAAAGTAGGACGGTCCCAAACTGCTGAAATAAAATATATTTTTCACATGCTATAAAACTAGCTAATGACAAGAGTTACTATTTAATGTTGAAGTTAAGATCTATGCTATATCCAGCAAGCCAATATCCATATATATAGATAAGAATAGTTATAAATAGAAAGCACTGAAGAACAAGATTTGCAAGGGAAATAAAAATCTCATAAGCATGACATGAGATTTGCCGAAGATTTCACTAGGTAGGATGATCTTCTGCCCTTTGCAATGTCTTTTGCACTTTCCTATGAAGCATCTATTTTTTTCAGGAATAATAGTTCCAACTGAGAGCGGCAAGTCATATTAAAATAAAAAAGGAGAGACATATAAAGAGAGGAAGTAAATTTGAAAAAGATATCAAGTGAGACTTTCTGATTTAAATAAAAATGTTATCAGTTATTTCTCAAGTGCTAAGAAGGACAATATAATTACACAATTTATTTTCATTTGCATTTCATAAAAAAAAAAAATCAGTATATAAACTCGTTAAAACGTTTTTTAATCTGGTTAAATATACAGCAGTTTGAAGTCACCTTCATTAAAAGAAATATCTGCTAAGGGCAAAAATAGTATTCTTTTGTTATTGCCCTCTACTTACCTGTTGTAGAAGCTTAATTTCTTGATGCTAATTGGTAACACCTTGATTTTTACTTTCTAGTTAAAATGTATATAAATTAAATTTCTTTTTTTCCCCTGTTCATAAATGGATATGAATATGGAGAACCATCTAGCTCGACTATGGGAGATTTTCATTCTTTTTTTAGTTTTGAACACCTTACACAATTCCAGAAAGGAATAAGACCTCCAAAGTTGGAAATATTTTTTCTTCCCATGGTAAAAAACACCTATTTAAGATCCTACTGTAGCATAGGAAAACATGATGGTTCCAGACAAACCTATGTATTCTAGAATACATTGGTTTTTTTCTGCACCAGCTGAACCTCCTGTCACCCATTTTTCTGGAGCTGCTGAAAGTATGAGCTTCTGAAATGACATAAAGCAGCCGTGAATGAAATTATAAATTTAAAATTACAGTATCATAAGTCTAGAAATCTCATTTATATATAGTGGCAAAGAGAAATTTTAAATTATAGATGTGTTTTAACCTGGAGCTGAATCTCACTCTTCTAATTAGTTTTAATATTATTTCAGCTATATATTGTCTCTAAAGTCTCTTAAAAACTTTATTACTTTGAGTATGTGTATGCTTTCATCTTTATTATATTGATTTTTCAAGTTCACACGAAAACATTTCTGAAATTTGTCATTCTCTTGTTGTGCAATGAAGAATATAGTATTATAAAACAAGGGCAGCAGCACTTAAAAATTCTACACTCTCTTGAATATAATCACTGCAATACTTTCACACTTATATGTATATAACAGCAGGATATTATCAAGAAAACTGCTCAGGAAAATGTCCAGTATGAAGCATATTTATACCTGTACCGCTAGACTATTTGTCTATATTGCTGCAAATGAATTTTTCTGACAGTGAGATGCCTTTAGCAAGTCTTCAGTTAATTCTTAGTGACTGTATTCTGTATGAAAGATGTTTAAAACCACCATTTTTCTGTAAAAAACCCCCCAAACTATAAGAAAAAATAGGATAAAATTATAAAAAATTGCTATTGTAGAGATGTCAATAGAGGAAATTAATTATATCCAAATCCATTGGAGTAAAAAAACCTGAAAAAAATTATTAAATTGATTTATTGTGAAAGAGAACTACTTGGATAAGTTCCTTTTGTCAAAATGGCATTCAGACCATGATGCCATAAGTAGAAATTAGAACAAGAAATATTCTTAAGGGCCTATCTGAGGGTCCAGTTGTGCTGCTATAGTTCAGAGCAATATTATATGTAACAAGGATGTGGACACAACACAGTGCAAAGCCTAGAAATATTAGCTGAAGTCCCAGAAGCATAATTGATGTAACTATAGTATTTCCATTTCTGGACCTCACCTACTTGATAGATGCAGGTATCCTGGGACACCTCTATATAATTTTGACATATTGTGAATACTATTCTGAACTGAGTCTGAAGAAGAGTTTTAAGTGATTTTTCCGCCTCTCAGCTTTTCCACTGGTTCAAACTGTGATCATGGTATTTATATATGATTCAGAAGAGACTGGGTGGTCTAGATCACTGAAGTGTAAAACACTGAACACTGTAGCTAAGTTTGCTACATAATTATATAGTAATTTCAGGGAAAATGGATTTAAAATTATAAGGTATGAGACTAGTGAGGCAAAAAGGTAGGCACGAATAAGAATTTTGCTTTGATATTATTAGACAATTTTTTTTTTTAATAAATAATTTGAAAGCATCCATGTTTTGGTAGTCAGGGAGGTCTCACTTCCATCTTAATTAGAAATGGTTACAGGCATTTATAAAGTTCATGGCAATGTTCAACTCCATTTGGATGTCTCCATCTCTTTAGATTTACTGTCTCTATTTTCACAGTAATTTGGACATTTGTAGTAATCGCATTGTATCTTCTACATAGAATTGAAATGACTCCACACTCATGGGAAGAGGCTGTTCAGTGAGTTTTGAAAGAGAATGGAAAGACCACCATTGACATAACACTTCAGGATAGCTTTTTCATGGGAAGTCAAAAGATTCACCTATGACTTCTAAGTAATGTCATTGGGTTCTTGTTAATATTCACTGTGCAAATTATCAAAGCAGATTGGAAAATCATTTAGCAGTGTCGGGAACAAAGTATGTGAGTGAATGAATAAGCATATGGTTTCAGACTTGGATCTGACTGAGACAGATCAACCAGCAGAAGAGGTGTCAATCCAGGACTGTTCAGAAATGCAGGACTGAGCAGATACAGAGACATCAGGTATTGACATCAGTCAAGCACACTAACCATTATAAATGTTGAAGTTAAGCTTTCTGATATCGTACAAAAGTGTTTAGAGTAGAAGAATCATTTAAGTCATTGAGTTCAGTCCCCCATAGTCAGTAAAACTTTTTAGCTCAGGTTGTATGTCTTCGGTTTCTGTGTCTCTTCACTATTCGTGTTCAGCGAAGGGTTGCTTTTATTCTGAATAGTTCCCCAACCTAGACAGGGGCTACCAATGACTACTGTACTGATAAAAGGCATGCATGTTGGCCAGAGTGACATCCTATAATAAGACCTATTTTCCTGCAAGTTGATCTTTTAAGACAGGTTATGGGACCTCTTACACACAAGATTTTAAAACTGCACTGAACAAAGTACAAAGGAGAATATTTAAAAGATAAATACTATCCTAATAGATAAATGGAGCAAATGATCTGTTACATCACTTTAACCTCTGCTGCCATCTGATAACTATTTTAAGAAAATCCTATACGTCCAAGTCTCAACTGAAAGAAACATTGTATTGGAAAAGATCTCTTAAATTACTGAATCTAGTTTCCTGCTCTTAAAGGCAAAAAAGTGAAATAAAACCCATTAACTGTTCTCTATTGCAGGAAAAATGTTAATGCATCAGGGAAGGAAACTTTCAAATTTCTACCTTGCCTGAGGCTAGTGGTATTTATAAAAGAAATCTTTTAAAATAAGTTTCTCAAACCAACTTAACAAGTTTTAAATCTTGGAAACCTACATAAAAAGCTACATACAGACTTTAGCAGTATCAGTGTTCATTAGTGCCTATTTCTACTATAGATACTGCTGAAATTTTGCCACTCAAATTTTACCCATGGCAATAGCAACCATTATTTAGTAACAATAGGTAAATGGCTTAATTTCAAGGAAGAACATAGGCTTTCTTTTACACAAACTGAGTAGTACTTTGAAATGGTAACAAGGTCATTAATTTCTATGCATTTGCTGAGAGTGACCTAACTAAGATATTGGTACATGAGTTTCAGTGAGAGTATCAGAAGAATATCACTAAATACTCAAACTTGATTGGCAAACCACCTTTAATTGTCACAGAATCATGCAAATTTAGGTTGGAAAGGATGTTTAAGATATTGAGTCCAATTCAACCTAACACTGATAAGTTTGCCAATAGACCATGTTCCCAAGTCCAACATCTACACATCTTTGAAATACCTTCAGAGATGGTGATTCACCTTTAGGTGAAGAGTTTTCTCCTTATATCCAGTCTAATCCTCCCCTGGTGTAATTTGAGGCCATTTCCTCTTGTCTATCACTTGTTACTTGGGAGAAGAGACCAACCCCAATATTATTATATCCCCTTTCAGGTAGTTGTTGAAAGCAACAACTACCTCCAACTACACCTGAACCTCTGCTTTTCCAGACTAAACCTCAGCTCGCTCAGCCACTCTTTAAAGACTTGTGCTCCAGTCCCTTCACCAGCTTCTTTGCCCTTCTCTGGACACACTTCAGCATCTCAATGTCCTTCTTGTAGCAAGGGGGCCAGAACTGGACAAATGATTCAAGGTGTGGCCTCACTAGTGCCGAATACAGGAGGACAATCACTGCTGTCCTGCTGGCTGCACTATTTCTGATACAGACCAGGATCCCATTGGCCTTCTTGACCACCTGGGCGCACTGCTGACTCATGTTCAGCTAGCTTTCAACAGGCAATCACAGTTCTTTTTCCTCCAGGTAGCTTTCTAGACATTCTACTCCAAGCCTGCAACAGTGCTGGACTTGGAATTTCACCTTGTTGGACCTCATACAATTGACTTTGGCCCATTGATCCAGCCTGTGAAAATCACTCTGCAGAACCTTCCCACTTTCCTGCAGGTCAACACCCCCACCCAGTGTTATGTTGTCTTTGAGCTTGCTGAAGGGGCACTCAATCCCCTTGTCAAGATCATCAATAAAGTTATTAAACAGGATTGGTGTCAATACTGAGCCCTAAGGAATCCCATTTGTTACCAGTTGCCCATTTGGATGTAACTTCATTCACCACCACTCTGGAATTTGCAATTTATCTAGTTTTTGAATGTGTTCCTTGACTACCACACAATCAGTGTGGGTCTCTTTTCTCCTTTCAGTCTGGCTTTTTTTTCTAGGGAAGCAGGTTTAGAAACATAATTTGACCTATATACTCTAAGAAAACATCTAGTCCATCACACTGGAAATATAATTGGTAATTTCTAATGAGTAATATTCTTTGGTTTTGGCAGCTAAAATGTAGATACTGAGCTACAAAAGTGATAAGGTCTGTTTTCAGTGTGTTAAGAGATGGGAGGGAAAGAACATGTATCTCATGAATGATCTTATGAGGTGTCATTAACAGTGCAGTCTGTCTTCCTCTCCTTTGAAGAGGTGGTAGAGCCCAGATTAATGTTTTACTGAACATCTGACAGAAGATCATAAATCTTTATTGACTTTCAAGGATTACCTCCTCCAAGTTCAAGAATTTTGTATGTCTTTAGCATAGTGTGCTCCAGCCAAAAATTTGCCATCATGGTTTTGTTACTACATATGTTATTCATGCTCAGTGCACTAACTCCCAGAAAATTTTTTTGCTTTTATTCTGGCAGCTACAGTGTATGCATGGGAATATCTGCCATATTCTAATCTGCTTCATATATCATTAGGTAGGTAATGCATATGCATTGTTTTGAAAAAATAAAGCACTATTTGCTCTAGTTTATTTGAAATCAAAATAACGAGTAAATGTCAGTTGTGAAACATTTCAGTTTGACTGTGACCTAATTCACAGAACAAATCCGGAAATATTTTAGTTCAAATCTGAGATTGTGACACTCAAAAAGAAAATAGGTTAGCTGAATTGGGCTGGAAGAGAATAGAGTAACTTCAGCCACACACTTGTATATTTGCTGATAAAAATAACTTATTGAGAGAATTTGGCTTGAAACACACTTGCTGTTTCACTTGGGGGATCTATAAGATGAATAAATACATTTTGGGTTGGGTTTTTTGTTTTTTGTTTGTTTGCTTGTTTGTTTGTTATATCTTCTCTTTATTCTAGTACAGCCTTTTGTCTTATTTTTTGTTCATGCTATACTTGTTACTACTTCAACCACAGCCAAAGACAACAGATACTCATGCATTAGTTATTACACTTATTAAAAAATAAAGCATTCCAAGCATACACATTTTGACAGATTTCTTTGTACACTTAGCTCATCATTATGGGGTCATTTATGCTCTAGGAATTTTGAATCTGTCAGCAAATTTGTGTTTAGGATGCAGCTCAATCGGATAGAATTTTTATGAAACCAATGAAAAAAAATTGCAGTGTTAAAATGTATTGAGTTCTTAAACCTATTGATAACGACTTATTTTATGGATTTGACATCTAGTTAGGTGTTAAATGGTGTAAAAAATATCTTGGCAATAATTTGGTTACTTTTTAGTACCTCATTATTGCCACATAGGAGACTAGGCTAAACAATGAAGAAATACAATGCCTCACAGATTTCAGAAAGATTTTCAATCCATTTTTTCTTGCTACAGGTAGTGATTGTATTATTCTAACAAACACAATACTTTAACATGAAAAACATGGATATAGAAAAGATGTATAAGGAGACAAGAAGCAGATGCTTAATATTTATGCCTTAACTGGACTGTAGGTCATCTGAATCCTTTTTTCATAAAACTGGATCAACACAGGGCACACAAGCATTCAGAAATGGAGCCATAAGGCAGGGCTTTAAAGATCAATTTAAAATCTTATTTGGGGTAAGATGATATGGTTGGGCCTCAATGTAAGATTTTCATGGGATTTGTATATTTTACTGATGGCAAAAAAAAAAAAAAAATCGAGCCTTTTTAGTGATGTTTTAAAACTTGTCAAAAACTATACAGGGGAAGGATTTACCACACATTTTAATGTGACAGGGCTAAAGAAATATAAGATTTTGGGGAAGCATATCTTTTTCTAATGTACACCTATTAGATGTGCCTTCTAGTTTGTTTCGTTTGTGTGGAAGGTAGTGTGCGAAGACGAAGGAATGATCTTGTCCTACTAGTTCCTCTGTTTTTTTTTTTAAGCTCCCATAATTATTTTTCATTCTGCTAGTCTTTATGTGAAACAATTATCAAAGGAAATATGGAGAGAACATCAAAGTTTTTAATCACTTTTCAAGCAAATATACTACAGTTTTATTTTCTCTTCATGCATTATTCTATCACTGTGAATCAGCTTTCCTAAAAGACAATTATAATATCATTTTTATGAAATTGCTTAAAAATTATGATTGATATTTTATGAACCATATAAATCAAAATAATATTATGTAAGGCTGACTTTGCTTGATTGCTTAATTTGGATTGAAAACACAAGTTGATACAGAAATTCAAAGTTGCCTTGCATGTATGTACTAAAATATGAAGAAAATGCAGAGGGCAAAATTAAGCATAAAGAAGAAAAGAATGAAGTTAGTGACTTTGAATAAAGGCATTTCAAGTCTTGATGGTTGCTGATGTGTTCTAATTTCTGTATCAGGGCACCAGAAGAACAATCAATAGAACCACAATAATCAAGTAATTCCCCTGATATTTATGCTAAATGCAAAGACACAGTAAGTAACTTAGTTGCGCCACTTTATTTATTTGTGTTTCTTCTTTATGGGTTGACTTTTTAGGCAATTTTGACAACTGTATTGAATAAAATATTTAAACTCCTATGTATATCTTGAGTGATTTATTCAACAATTATCTGAGTATGAGGACTCTAGGGTTTTAAACAGACTTTCAAGGTGCTTAGATTAGAGGGTGCAAGAACCTCAGCTACGAAATATAGGTGCCTGAATCTAACATTTCCTTGCCTATGGAGAGTCTGGTGTCAGCAATGAAACCAGACAGTGCAGGAGAATATTATACAAGACCACACAGCACCACCAATACCTCTTAATCTACCTTGACCCTATTCCAAGGCTGTGTTCATTAAGCAGGCTGCAAACCAAAATCTCTGAATTATGTCAAAATGATTCTCAGCTAGCAGAGACAATGTCATTATTGGCTAGAAGCACCAAATGAATTTTCACTTCTGTGAAAGTGCATACCACACTGAGAAATAAGAAGTCAGTACATTAGATCAGTGCATATTTAATACCCCTTCTTTAGTTCTCAGGTGAATAGTTTACAAACACGTCAGAAAAAATATTCTTCAGGTTCAAAATTTAACATTCAGCATTGGATTGAAAAAGACCGTCTAAAAGGTTGAACTGAGTGAGTTTGTTGTGCAAAGGTCATCATTATTCAGCAAATCACCTGGGACATAGTCTGCATTGCCATTCCTTGTGGGGTTTTGATAAATTGTTTTGATGGAATATGAAGTGAGAAACACAGAGATCTGAAGCTGCGGTTCTGTGTGCAAGCAGAAGAAAAAGAATTCGTATTACATATGCCTTTTTCCATGCCATTTCATCAAAACTTGTTATAGCCCGAGATGATAACAGATAGTGCCTGACAGTTAAACACATAGAGAGCTGTGCAAAAAAAGAAATAAATCTGGATTTTTGAACTCGGGGCTTAGTTATGGATAGAAACTGAGAGGAATATTCCGTAGTTCTGTTGTGATTCATGGTGAGACCCAGCTGTTGTTGCTAATTGCAATAAATCCTTACAGTGAACCCACAAATATTTGATCAGAAGGATGAATCCTCATGATGAAAGAGTCAAACCCCTGTCCTGAGCATAATTTTGCCTTGCAACTTTGTGATGCTTTCCCAGGTACTGGTTTTAATGTTTGTCTTCATTACTGTAACTGAAAACAAGAGTTGGGGCATTTTTGTAACTCCTTACCCCATGGTGGAAATGTTAGTAAAATGCTGAACTGCAAAAAGGGCTTGGCCATAGAAATGCCAAATTGCTGACCAGAGGAAGTCAATAGAAACTGGGAATTCAGCATTCTTAAACAAAAATCATTGGGTTGAAATTTTGACCCCTATGAACATAAAACTTCAAGAGACTTCAATGAAACCAGCACATTCTAAATCTCAAAAAGTAAGTATCAAAGATGAAAAGTGCCCATACGAAGAGGCTTCTTTGGAAAGGCAGCATTTGAATGACATACTAGAATTCAAACAAGGAATCATTGTGAGAATTGAGATGAACTCATGATTTCCTGGCTCTCACTGATTAAAATTACTTCTTAGAACTGGCTAGCATGAAATAAAAGCAAATTTTGTACAGCAATCATTTCTGATACTGTGTTCAACGTAATAAAAGATGTTCCTTAGGGGTGAAATTAATGAGCAACACATAAAGGCTGTTTATTCACACTTTATGCAGCTGCCCTTACAAGCGGATTGGGAAGGATGAAATCTAGCCTCAATACAAGGCTATGTGACCAAAATTCAGGGCGTTGTGGCTTTCATTGACCCTTATAGCCCAGACTAATAGCTTCTGAATCTCTGCATATTCTTCATAAGGATTGTAAGTGACTTGATCTTGTTCTGAAATTTGCAGGTCTTTTCAAAGGCTGTTCTTAAATGTTTTGCCACAACTTCATTTTGATGCATAATCAGGCCATCTTCCATGATTTTTATACAGAAGGAATGCATTTCATCTTCTCATAAATACTTTATCAACAGTTTCTGTATAGGATTTACCTTTTTGTTTCTGTGAGTTTAATGACTTCAGGTAAATTATGGGCAAACCATAGAAAATGGTTTTAAAAAGTTCCTCTGGCATCGTCTATGTTATATGCATAATAATGAGCTTTCATACAGTGTGTTTCATAACATTGATGGACCAACCATTAGCATGTGTAAAGCTTATCAGTTAAATATGAGCTGTGGAGTACAAACAAGTATGAAGTAAGTAGGGCATAACATATGTGACTACCTGCCCTGTTCTTGCACTGTAGGTGTCATGTTGCACTTCCTTTAGACAGTCTCAATTTTGAGCAAAGAAATGAGGAAAAAAAAAAAGTACACCATAATAATCTTTGTTGAGATGGGGGTAAGAATGAAATGAGACCTAATATGTCCTTTTCTATGGTTATTCCCTTTTTACCATGCAAGCAAGGGGGTAGATTGCACGTTAAATCATACCATCAGTTATTCTCAAATTATTTGAAATAATGTTATAATAAGCATTATTTTTTTCAGATGTTACCCTCATTCTTATGAAAGACACGCAATTGGCACACACACATTAGACGACTGTCCTCTGAGGTCTAAATATTACCAACTTTATTAAATCAAAATTTTTTCTAAAAGTCAGTAGGATTTGGATTGCAGAAACACTGGAAATGAACTACAGAACTTGGCTGTAAACTGGAATCACAAGATTGTATACTCACTAACTATCTCCAACACTGCTACCACAATTCAGTATTATAGCAATGACGTTGATTGCATGACTTCCAGTACAAGAGTAGTTTGAAATGGAGAACAGAAGGGGATCATGTCAGCAGACCAGTGTAGACATGCCCAGTTGTGTTGATTAGGGTGGGAAAGCCTATCTTAATGCTGTGAATTAAGATAAGGAAATGTTTTTAAAGGAGGAAGCTGAGAATCCCAAGTTTGTTAGAAGTAAAAACTATACAGAATATTATTAACTTCCTCAGAAAGAAAAGAAATTCAATGATCTTGAAGAGAATTGCACCGTATCATATTATCCTACTTTAGGTAAATTACTGAAAATATCAATAATTACAAACATCTTTTGAGTGTCGTTTGATTCCAAAGAAAGATACCCTGATGAAGATTTAGAAATATAATTCTAGAAAAATATTTGTTTCAACCAAAAAATTATATGATATCTTTTAAAATCTCTGCTGTATTCCTCCTTCTACTGCGTTTAGCATTAGACTCTCATGGTAGCATAAAAAAGTTGAACTACTGATGACTTCCTATTTTTACCACATTGCAAATTGCAATTCAGTTATGCATGTACTGTCTTAGCTTCATTGTCTTCTCTGTGCATTTTCATGACTTATTTGTAGCAAAAATGAACAACTTCCCTAATTTTTTTTTAATCTAAGATAATCTTTCAAAAATTAGCAAAACACCAGGCCAAAAAAATTAATTCCTGAAAACCTAGGAGAAAGGTGCTGGAACAGGTGGTTTAAGCCTTTTCTAATTGTCAACTTTCACAAATTACAGGTGAAATATTTTTCCTTCTTTTTTTGACAATTAATTTTTAATACATATTAATTTTTTATTCAGCAGGTATTTTTTTTATACTCACTTTTGTGTATCCTCATAACATATGTCATGCCATTGGTTTTGAAAGGTATATGTCCCATTCTTGGTCAAAGCCCATAGGTGAAAAGGAATGAAAATTATTTACTATAATATGCAATTTCAGTGTACCTAGAAAGTGGAAAATGTGTAAATGTGGCATTTTTAGTAACTGTTTTTTCCCATTAATATTTAATTTAATAACAAATTAAATAGCACATTTTAGGATACCAGTTTTTGTTGCAGAACTGAGCCCTGACCAGAATAGAATAAAATTGTTGAGCTTGTTTGGATCATTCGCTTCTGTGATAAGGCGACTTTCTTCTCTATTCTGAAGATATGAAAAGCATCAGATTCATTTGATTACTTCTGAACATAATTATGTTTTCTTCCTGGCAACATGTATATAGTAAACTAATATAAGAAGGCTCCAGGAAAATGCTTGCATACTACTTCCTACTTCCTGTTAATGAATATTTAATACATGAGATAATTTTGAACTCCCCCTTCAGTCTGCAAAACAGAATAAATGATGTTTTTTCATTTTAAAAATATGCAATTCTTCATAGATTCTTAGATAATTTCAAGCATTGCTAATATAGTATGCAAGATCTCCTATGCAAGTAAATATAGAACTCCTAAGACCACAGGAGTGAGGTTTCTTAATTGCCAGCTACAATTGCGAGAACATGGTGGTTTTCAAAGTCACGTAGTGAAGTACACTGAGATATTTGTGAAACATACTGAAGTTGTGTCAATACTAAGAAAAGTTGAAAGCAAAACAATGTTGATAATTTAAGGTGAAGGAAGAAAAGCTGGAAGAGCCTTGCAGAGTAGTTTGAAGTTTAGATAAACCTACCAGCTAAATTTCCATCACTTTCCAGTATCCTGGTTTTGTAGCACTACCTGGCAAAGAAGGACTAGGAGAGGACTGAATTATGGCTGTTTTGTGTAGTTGTGTTCTCAGCTTTCATTAACGTAATAAGTAGTAGAGTGGTAGTGCTGATTCAAATTCAGGAGGTCTTTGGTTAGAGCCTTTTGGTAAGAGGGTACATCTCTTCAAGTTTTAGGAGCTCAGAACTTCACCCTGTAGAGTCAAGAGGAATGAGGATCCTGTATGACACAACCAGCATTGACTCAACCCTCTATGAAATTCACAATACTTATTAGTCTCTATATAATCAAAGTTCACATATTTATCAGCTTGTCACTCCATTTCTTCCACATGGTATATATCCCTAATACTCACTGATGACTGAAAGTTTAGAAGGGAGAGCATCCTTTAGTCTGGGTTTGATTTAATATGAAGAGACTATGTATCATTAAAGAAAAAGAAAAAATGCTTTTTTATTTTTTGGCTCACGGAAAAGAAACAGTATGAATCGCATATAGTCTTACAACTAGTTTCTTGTTTTCGTATGAGAAGAACAAATCTTTCAGATGTCACTATGCAATGTGACCTTTTAGTGTCTCACAAGTTTTCAATTAGATTTTGAATATGAGCAGGTCTTAAAAAAAGGACGATTGATTAAAAATGCCTTCTAAGAAGAGAAATAATGTTGAAGTCTCACATGAACTCACATCCAAAGATTTCATTCATGTAAATGCACAAAGAGAATAGATTTTTAAAGTGTTTGAAATTGAAAAGCAGAGAAAAAATTATCTAATGGTGTTGTAGTTTAAATATTTATTTATTGATTAAATTGATTTTCTTGTCATCAGCTGTGAAATAAACCATATTCCTGAATCAGCTTCAAGAGCTTCAACAGCAATAACCTGTGCAAACCAACAGTTTCATTAGAGTATTTACAATAAAGAGAGTTCTTGTAGCATACTATAATTCTATTAGCCATGTTTGGGAGACGACTCCATATTATATTTCTCCTGACAGTGAAAATTGTCTAACAATAATAGCTCAAGATATTGAAAAGAGGTAGACCATTAATGCTTTTTTATTTCTGGCCCTGCCTTCCTAGAAGTCAGAAAAGAAGAGGGCAAAAAAAAATCTCAAATTTTTGGGATCCAATCTTATTTTTGCTGACCTCTAACTTCTGAAAAGCCAATGGGACTTACTAGAGTTCAAGTATGAAAAAGATTTAGATTTCAGATTATAAATTCTCCTAGTAAGGATTCTCAATATACAAATTTCACAAGTAGACCTACATCATGGCTGAAACTGTTGCAGTAACGATGCTATTCTGAACAGCTGCAAATACAATGGGTTATTATTTGTATTTATAGCATACCAGTACAACTTGGCTTTGGACCTAAAAAATCTGCATTTATAACTTGATAATTCCCACAATAATCAAATACAGTAAGACTGGCAATCCTTTTCCACATATTAATTTTTGTGGGTTTGTATTCATCTATTATTCTAGGTGTTCCTACCATGTATTCCATGGTAGTCTCTAGCTTCTGCAGAACTTTCGTGTTTCTTGGACAACTGTCACGTTACGCCCAAGCAGACTTAAGAATGCAGAAGGATGTTTACCTCTTAAAGGTTTGAAATTTTGGATGGTTGCTCATTATGTAAGAATTTGGGCTGTTATCAAGAAATGTCTTTTTATAGATGACTCTTACTAGTCAAAACTACATTGCTGTCTTTTTCAGTCATACATTTGAAGTCATTGAGTTTATCTTCCATGCTGCAAAAAACTTTATCACTGCAGAACCTGCATTTTCATTCCAAAACATGAGTTTTTATCCATGTGGCTTCAAAATTAATATTTGAGTGTATGAATCAAACACATTTCACACAGCACTATCTTTTTTTTATGTCTTTTGCTAGAGAGATTTTCTTTGCATCGTTCTTTTTCTTTATAAAAAGATGAATTAGAGGTGACTAATAGGGAATCTATAAAAAGAACATGTCATTTATCATGGTGGTCTCTATTTTATCAGAATAAATATTGATGTCCTGTCTTATAAAAGTCCGTCCATGACCATCAGACATTATGAATGAATACACTATATTCAGTATATTTTCAATTAAATAGAATATTTATGTTATTTAAAATATAAATGCCAAGAACTTCAGTGACTTTTTCAGATAAAAGTGAATATTTTTCATCACAATCAGGCTTAACAAGATAAGCAATTTATCTTTTCCTTTTGTACTTCTACTCTTCAAAGGTTTACATAAGGTAATTATATACCCACAGTTGCTATTTATCTAAGGTAATCATAAATCCATATTTATTTGTTTAGATTGCGCCAGCCTTACTTCAGTTCTTTTTTAGTTCTTTTCTTTTGTCATAAGGCTTCTCTTCCATCATATTACTCATTCTTTTTCCTCTGTTCTCGGTTACTTCTTATTTTTTTGTAACTGTTTGGGAAACCTTGAATGGAACAAAGCATGAAAGATAAAATTTAACAGAAGTATATAAAGATAGACTATAACCCTTCAAACTATATAATCAGAAGGAGACAAAAATAACTCTTGCAAACATTCAGGATTTCAATTTATAACAGAAAATAATGTAAAAAGTTAGCTTTCTGATTTATTGCATATATGTCCTTTACTGAGTGTAATAAAAGAATCTCCTTCAGTCATTAATGCCATGCAGCCTAATACAGACCATATACTGTCTTTAATCTATTGCTGAAAGGTCTGGCAGAAGATTAAAATGCTTCATGCAAATGTCAAGGTGCCTATGTGCCTGGAAGTAGTAGGATAATATAGGGAAATTGTTGTTAGGCTTCTCTGAGTACAGTTGTTAATAATGCCCAGAAATAAATCCTGCCACTTATTAACTAAATACAAATGGTATAATAATAGAAAGCTGGAAAGATAACTACAGAGTTTCACTGGGCTAGGGCCTGAGTGTAAATAGGTGTAGCTTCATTTAATAGGGTTAACTTTGGTAAAATGAGTCTGACTTATATGTAGAAACTTCAAACATATGAGCAGAATACAGTTCAACACTGACTGTCTTTTAGAAATTGCTAAAAGGTGGCATTTGGGATTACATCAATTTTTGAACTTGATCTATAAAGTATGTTAACTGAAGAAAGTTTTTGTACAGAATGAGTAGGGAAGGATGATATTTATTCTTTCATTAAAGGTCAGATATGGGCTCGTATGTTTCTTACTCCTGTAAATACTATTCAACTGAGGATTAGATAGTTCTTGGAAGAGAAGTGCCAAGAATCAAATTCCAGGATGGCTCATAGGAATATATTTCTCAGATCACAGACACAAAAAAGATCTTTGTGCTTATCTGCAGAAATATGATCCTGGAAGGAGCCAGCTCTATGTGCAGAAATTAAGTTGCAGCTAGACAAGGTTGACATTAACCTTGTGTATTGGGTTTTCTGTGGCCAGGTTTTGGTAGCAGCGAGGAAGGCTATAGGGGAGGCTTCTTTGTGGAGCTGCTGGAAGCTTACTCCATGTCCAGCAGAGCCAATGCCAGCTGACTCCAGGCTGGACCAGCCACTAAACAGGGCCAGGCCAATTAGAAGGGACAGTAATCCCTCTGTGACAACACATTTAAGAAGAAAGGGAAAAAAAAGTAAGATTAGGTGAAGATGGGAGCCAGAGAGGAGCAGACTGAAAACATGAACAATGCAGACACCGAGCTTAGTGGAGAAGGAGAGGAAGCAGGTGCTCCAGGCACTGGAGCTGAGGCTCCCCTGCAGCCCATGGTGAAGACCGTGGTGGAGCAGCTGTGTCCCTGCAGCCCATGGAGGACCACAGGGGTGCAGAGATCCACCTGCAGCCCATGGAGGAGCCCACACCGGAGCAGGTGGAGGTTGGAAGGTAGCTGTGACCCAATGGAAGGCCCATCTTGGAGAAGGGACCTGGCAGGGGGCTGTAGCCCATGGGGAGAAGAGCCCACGCTGGAACAGGATTTTCCTGGTAGGGCCTGTGGCTTCTGAGGACCTATGCTGGGGCAGCCTGCACCTGAAGGACTGTACTCTGTGGAAAATTGACCCACGTGGCAGCAGTCTGAATTGTTGCCCATGGGATGGACTCTCACCAGAGCAGATCATGAAGGACTGTCACCTCTGGGAGGGACTCATGCTGAAGACATTTGTGAAGGACTGTCTCCCATGGGAGGGACCTCACGGAAAGCAGGGAAAGGATTCCTCTCTCTGAGCAATGGCAGAAAAAACCAGCTGACCACAACCCCCATTCCGTGTCTCCTTGCACCACTGGGGGGGAGGAGGTAGAACATGTAGAAGGAGGGGTGTGGAGAAAGGTGTCTTTTAAAATTCTTATTCTTAACTTGTGATCTTGTTAGTAATAAATTTAATTAATATTCCCACATGGAGTCTGTTTTGCCTATCATGGTGATCAGTGAGGAATCTCATGGTCCTTATCTCAATTCATGAAGTTCTTTGTTATACTGTCTCTCTGCCTGTCTGCAGGGGAGAGCGAGAGGTTGGCTTCAGTGAGTCCCTGGCATCCAGCCAGAGTCAATCCACTACTCCTTGTCCTGCTCTATTACAATTACACTAATTTTTCCCTCTATGAATATTTGTGACTAATCAGACATATGGTTACAAAAGTTGTAGGAATAATACAAGATTTGTAGGAAGCAAGTTCCTCATAGGTAAATAGCAGCCCATCCGTATCAGATGTGTATTTCGTTTTAGAAATATAACCACATCTTGCTCACTGTGAAATGTGGAACACAGCAACCAGTGAAAAATGTACTGCTGAAGAAATGGGGACATAGATGAAGTGAGACTGGGCAATAGCATTAGTAGATTTGATATTGGAAATATAAAATACTGTGTTTATTCTGCAGAAATAGTCACTCCATTGTCTCACTTTAATTTTAGTGTTCAAACCTCTCCCACGTCAAGCAGAGAAGAAAAACTAGCCAAACAGTAATTGTGGTTTCAGTGCCACAACACATATTTCATATGTATTATTTCCTACATAATATTTTGTACCTCTTGTTTTGTAGTCAGTTTGTGTTAGAACATCCTTGCACTTTGTCCCAGGGAGAAATGCACTTCAAAAATTCCTTCGTTCATGCATAACTACCTACCTAGTTCAAAAACCTGTTTGCAGCCATGGACTTTATTATATATGACAGAGAAAAATAAAAAATCTCCACTTATTAAATGGTTCTCAGGAATTTTAGAGCATTTTAAGTGCACTTCAGAAGTCCAAGGCAGATACTGCCTTATTTTCATCTCATAAGAGGGACTGGTACACTGCAAAGCTTACTAGTTTGGTGTGTCCCCTGCCTGTAATTCCATTTGGGAACTTCTTCCTTAGATAAGAATCATGAACCATTTATCAGAAGATCCTCCTTGAACTTGTCTGTTAGTGTTTGCTTTACATACAGCAGCATGTGTTCTTAAAATACACTCACCTTTAAAATTTTACCCACCTTTTGCTAAAGCTGAATCACATCTAACAGAAACTGACTACTCACTACTATTATTTCTATAGGATTAAGAGACATGGGTCTTAAAAACAAAAAGTAGAAAGTTTTGGCTTAAATGACAGGCGCATACATATTCTCAGAAAAAAAAAAAACAAAAACAAAAACAAAAAAGTCGTGTTGCTTAACATACAACTTCACACAAAATTTAGGATTTGTCTTAACGTTTTTGCACATGTCTTCAGAACCCCTCCTAGTAAATATTGCCATTACTGAGGACTATAGCACCAAGTTCCTTTGGTGATTTATATACTATGTGAAAATTATATTTTATTCCTTTGCTTCCTCATTTCATTGTCCTGTTCTCCTTCTTACATTAAAAGAAAAATCAAAAAGACTGTGTTGATAAGAAACCTGAGATGAACTTCAGTGATACCTCACTATGGCTGGAGAAGCAGCCAAGTTTGGCACAACTTGAGTTAATGTGTTGAAAAAATGTCACTGCAGTAAAAGTGATGTCAATTTCCTTTTGTCTTCTTCCTCTTTTTCTTTCTCTCCCCTCTCTTATACACATTTAAAATTTGATCTTTATCTCTTTCCATTAATTTGTACTACCTTTTTATCTAGAAAATAGACACATTCTTAATTTTTTCTAAATTTGAAACTCAGACTGTATGATGACATATTGAAATCTATCATTTATGCATTACACAGATATAAAATATGTTTATTTGGGGATTTGCCATCTTTCAATTAATCTCATATCCTCTTTTCATCACTTATGGGAAAAGGGAAAAACTTAAAACACCAACTTCTTTAAATACTGTTTTTCATTTTCCTTGTGTTATTTATCTGCCTGATTTATCCTGCCTGATTTTTTTTTTATCTAGCTGCTTTTTATATGAGTGGTTTCCAGTGGTTTTCCTGTCAGTCTATCTTTGATGGCATTATCATTAACATGGTGTGACTCCTACTTCTCAATCACAATCATCTTTCCTCAAAGCTCAAAAATCAATGACCAAAAGTCTTCTTCAAGTCTTTGTGCTTTCATTCCTTCTTCTTCAAATCTGTCAAGATTTGACATAATGGACTCATGACCTGTACATAAAGTAATATTCACACCTATACTGTAGTCCTGAAAACAAATGTGGTCCATCAGAGAGAGGCAATTGGATCACTGATGCTTTCATTCTCAGGTAGAAAATATCTTCTATTATTTGGAATCTGACAGTGCAATGAACACTTAGTGTAAAGCGTGTTTTATATCTTATCAAAACTGCTAAGTCAGTTTCAGAAAAAAACAAGAAAAAAGAGTCTTTAATTGGCAGGCTAGAAAGACTCTACTCCAATATATTTCTGTAACCTTTGCAACAACACAGAAAACATTCAATAGGTTACTCTTGTAGCACAGCCCCATGGAAATAAATAATGTTCACATACATTGACAAGGTACAAAGAGACATAGATTTGTTAAATGATGGGTCATTAATAGCAGAGACAAAGGCTAAACAAGCTTACATGGAAAGACTATTATTCTAAAGATGACACTATAGCTCTTGTTATCATTAGGATATATAAATCAATTTAAAATGAATTACTGAGAGTTTGACTCTATTTAAGATTTGCAATTTCATACATTATTTCTAACTTTAATGTGTGCATAGATAGTATAAGTTGGCATGTTTCCATTTGTTCTAACAGAACTCTATTGATGTTCTTAAGATCTTCTCATTAGCAGCAGTTATCCTTCATTTGGTATAATAATATTAATAGATATTAATAGATGCCTGTTTAGAAATTTTTGAAAAGACAAATATTTAGAGAGTCATTGATGCCTTCCTTCTCATAATGCCTATGGAAATGTAGATTGTCTAGATGAAATATGTTCTGAAAATGAGAGCAATTGTCCAGCTGGTGAGAAATTGTAGTGTGTAATAATTCCTTCTACTTGTCTAAAAATATTTAAAAGCAATGAAATGTTATGTTAAGAAAACATTAATGTCAAAATTGTCAACGAGTAGTTTTATTATATCTACAATATAGTAATTTTACTTCATATAATAAAAATAAAAAAATCATAAAAAAATTTCATAACAATTGTACTTACAATGTTTTTGTTTGCACCTTGCTATGATCTACGTAGAAGGTAAGTTATTCCCCTCTTCAGGTAGAACAGAAGTTATTTTTCAGAGGTACCATTTTCCATAAGGAAAATCAGCCTATTTTTTTAAGGAACATTGTGATGGGGAAAAACAGAAGAGGAACAAAACTCAAAGGGAAAAGCCAACTTATGTTTTCTTTAGTTTAGTTGTGCATATTTATATAAAAATACATTCCTGCTACATAAATTAATTTTATTATTCTGAAAACAGTACATATTATTTTATGGATGATGCAATTACTAGTATTGCATTGATAATACTGAAACATAAATACTGTAATAACTAACTGAGTATCAAAGAGTCAAGTAAAAAAACTATTTAGAAAATGTGTTAGAACATATGTAATGAGAATTATAACAAGGGTATACTGAGACTTTTGTTCTGATAAAAAGATGATGTAATGTAATTTTATACTCTGATGTAATATTTTTTTTGTATCAAGGTTTTTTAATATTTTCCCCCTATTTATACATTAATGTTATAGTCATATTTCATGCTGGTAAACTGTATCTAGAAAATATCTATATGCAGGTCATAAAAAAATGAGTTTGAAAAATGCATAACCATTTTTTATTTAGATACTGGGTGCACACTTAATTGATCTATTATGAAAATGTGACTCATTTAGTGTTCCCAAAAGATTAAAACAATACTGTAAAAAAGACAATACATTCAAGTATGCTTAAAATATATATTGTAACAGTTGATCGTACTTAAAATAGATCTTTAAGTCAGTAGCAATGTTAAAAATTTTAAAGGGCAAAAAATATGTAACTACTTTGCCAGCCAATCTACATCACAGAGCAATACAGCAGCTCACCATAATGCATGCAGAAGCAATATCAAATGAAAGAAAGAGGTGAGGAGGAATAAGCAGTTGGTTTCCCAGTACAGTCAAACCTCAAACAACTACTACTGAAAGTGTTTACATTTTTAGTCAGCTGCATGCTGTCATATTTGAACAGAGTTCATTTTCATCTGGAATGCTATTAATTGAGGGAAATGGTAACACTAAATTAGAGCCTGATGCATTATGTTTTGTTTCAGCTTCTATATCCCTCGTCCTCCCTGACAAACCTGACTGACCATCTGACATCAGACTGTCAGGGTACTGAGGGGTTTTGTTTGTTTTCTCCTGAAAAGCTACATTAAGGTTCTTCCCAATAAGTGGAGGTGTACCATGTCATACCGCAGAGGTAAATCAGCAGTGATCCATCACAGCTGTCACATTTGGACTTGTACTATACTTTTTAACATATTTCAAATGTTCTAATTTATGTTTTATACTTCAAAATAAACATATATTGAATTTTATGAAGCTAGTTAATTTAACTAATTAACCCAAAATAAAAAAACCCAAACAAGCAACCTCATGACAAAAGCACAAATAAGTATTTAGAATAAATTAAGTCACCCAGGGTGTAAATGTACTAACAGTCTATTTCCACTTGTACTGCATTTACTGTACAGATCTAACATGCTACCTACAGTATTTCTGAATGTCTCTTAGCCTGAATCTTGCTTAAACGAAGCTGCTAAAGCTAGCTTGAAAAGTGTCTTTGTTGTATCTTAGTTTTTCTTGGCTCTGTCAGGCACAGCATGAAAGCAAGAAATATTTGGCTCTGTGTATCTGTCATTTGGAAATTTCAAGTTTTGGTTTCTTCCCTGCATGTTGAGGTTTAATTTAAATCATGTCACCCACTCTGAGTTGTGATGTCATATCCCTCTGTGATAGCTCTCTGAAGTTGCCAGTAAATTAATGTCGTTCTCTTCTCTCATAAATATCGAACAAGTGCAATAAAGAAAAATCCAGCATGTGTTTGAAAATTATAGGACAAATGCCAGAGTCAATGTTTAATACCTCATTAATGTAGAATGAAAACTAATTGGAAAATTTTCCAGAATTTAATTTTAGCTCAGTTTATTTGTGTAATCACTATGGTTGCTCTGAATTCAAGCTTTCCCTCTCATTTTGAGGAAACTGCATTTCTTATTTTACAATAGCAGTTATCGTGGTTTCTCATTCCCGCTTTCAGAGTTGTCACAGATTCATGATGAGATGAAAGACTTTGCATGTTATTTTATCCTTTCTAGAACAAGATTACTCTTTACAATGGACACTGCAGAACTATATTCAGCATATCTTCAAATAGCTGATCAAATGGGTTCTGTCGCCACTTATTTAACAGATGTAACATTGATTTTCAAATGTTGTAGAAATTGAATTCTGAATTTCAACTTGAAGGACCTATTAATATTGAAAACCAGGCAAAAAAAGAGATCCATCTGTATCTACTTGATACTTCATTCCTATATGCACATTTCTATATGTATATGTAAATTCTGATTTCTAATCTGATACAGATGACACAATGAGTCAGAAGAAGGAACAGAGACTGTGATGGTGGAGTAGGGACTGGTGTGGTTCAGAAGAGAACCTCCATTGGAATATGGAAAAAACTAATGTAAATTTGACAAATTATGTCTTAGCTGTATTGCACATAGAAACTGGTTTTGCAGGTCTTCCATGAGATACAATTTGTTTGTTTTAGTCTCCATGAACTTCTCTGCATTGGAAAAATGAGATTAAAGTGCTAAGGTAAACAGTATAAGTTCCTTTTATGGATGGTATGGAAAGACAAACACACCATGAGAAAAAGGGGACCAACTAATTTCTGGAGAAATTTTGGTTTGTGTTGACTCTAAAAAGAACATACAAAGTAGCAGAGATAAGATGGCCAACTCTCTCACGAGTAGAATTAGGTTAAATGCTGGTTTAAGGAGTCAAGGCCCATACTGACCACATAGAGGTGGATGTTAACTGTGTTCTGAAACTGTTGCACTGTTCATAGTTTTAGAAGTCTACAAAATCTGAAAATATTTTGGGAAACCAGGTTTCCACAGACATTTTTGTGTCATCACATTAGTGTAAAACACACCAAAACCTATGTCAAATACTGCATAAATACTTTATGATGTTATACTTTGGATAAAAAATTCGGGATTTTTTAAATTTTTGTACTAACATGACAACCTCCTAGCAAACTGGTAAGTCACACTAATGAAATTTAGATTTATAGTTTTTATTTTTCCTGTATACAACAAGGATAAATTAATAATTATAGACCATTTTAAACAAGGCTGTCAACCCTAAGAATGTTTCTATAACAGCAAATAAATATTGTATCCTTTTTCCTAGCTTTCAATATCTTTATTACAAATATACCACTGAAGATATTTATATACTGCCTTTGCTTCTGTTTGAGGAGCAATTGTACAAATTATTTTCACCTATTCCTTCTTGAATGGAGATTTTTTGCCTATGAACTGACAAGGGCTGAAAATATTATTTATGCCTCTCACTTGAGTGCATGCATTGGGGATGGTTTGGCCTTGTTTTGTTTTTTTGTTTTCTTCTTATGTTATTGTATATATTGTTTACCTTGAAGAAAAGAATTTAAATATTTGGTTTAATTTTCACTGCTTACATTTTATTCCTAAGGAAAACAGAAACAAAACCTCCTCTAAGATTGTTTACAAATCTTTCCTGGTATGTGTGAGTAGGATTTTTGATGATGATGTATTTGATGGCTCTGTTATGTTACTTTTCTTTGAATGACTGGAAACTTCCTTCAGTAAACAGGATGTATCTTTCACTGTTTCAGTTAAGTCAAATCTTTTCCCTAGAAACAGCTTAACAAGTGTATGTCCTGATTTATACCTCCACATTTTCCACTGGCCTAATATTGTTCAATGAAGACTACATCAACATAAATCTTCTGTTAAAAATATAAATGCTTTTAAAATGGCAACACTTCATGCTAATATAAAATTGTGTAGACTATGTAAGGATAGTTCACTTCAAAATGTCCAGATTACTTCAGCAACATAAAAAAAGAACCCATGAAGGAAGTGAGAAACCCCATTTCTGAGACCAGATGGAAATGTACCTGAGGGGCAGGGAAGTACCTGCCCTTCCATCATCTTACTCTGATAGGAATGGTAGGAAGTTACTCTTTGTTTCAATCTTTTCAAGAGTGATAAGATTCATGTGGCAGTGCTGTTTGTGTATCTGTGTGACTTTCCTCACAGTGAAATTTGCAAATCTAAAAGACAATATCAACAAGGACAACTGGAAACAGAGCTATCACACATATCATGTGTTTGATAGGATCTGTCTGTTCTGCAATGCCACGTGGAGAAGATATTATGTTTTAACCAAAAAATCTCTAAGTTCCCCTCAGGCTGAAAACAGAGCTCACACCTACACTGTCAGATGGCTTTCACAGATTCATACTGTGGTTGAAGCTGAAAGGAACCTCTGAAGGCCACCTTGTCTAAATGCCTGTGCTAGCAGTGTCACGGAGAGCAAGCTGCTCAGGGCTATGTCTCCAAGAATGGAGATACCACAACCGCTCTGGGCAATTGGCGCCAGTACTCGATCACCCTTACAGGGAAAAAGTGTTTCCTGATATTCAGACAGAAACAAGACACTGCATAAGACTTGTTTTTCTAATGTATAATTCTTGAGTTCAGCGCCCTCCAGGACTCAAGCAATCTTCCTATGAAAATTATAATTTAGTATTAGTATAATTTAAAAAAATGATAGATTATATATATATATATATATGAAATCACAGAGAATGTGTGGAGACTTTTTCTTGAAATTTGAAGGCAGCACACTGTCTGAACAGTTTTGAAAGACATTGTGAGGTGGGGGAAGCCAAACTTTGTTCCTTGCTTTTTGAATCTGGTTTAACTTTTTTTCTATTTTCTCATTCCCAGCAGCTTCTAGTGGCCCCACGTGTGTCAAGGGGTGGCTGTTCCATGTAGCGTTGCCATGTAGATGGTGGCTGCAGCATGGGACTGGGGTGCCCACAGCAGCAGCCACATGGGAAGCAACACGGCGTGCGCACAAGAGGGCCGGGCTGTGCTGAGCTGAAGCTGTGCCAGAGGCATTTTTTCCCCTTGGACATGGCTGTGCATGCCCAATGAGGCCCACCATGTGGCCAACACTGGCAGCGGCAAGCCCTGGCCCAGCAGTGCCTGCTTCTGGGGACACGTGGGTGCCTGGTGACTGCTGGGGGCAGTTTCAGGGCACAGGGGTTGATAGGGCCCTTGAAACCAGAACTCTGCTGAGTCATGGCACCCTCTCTCTGAATTTTGGCCCCATGCTGTGCGGACGTGTGTAGCCGGAGCTCCAGGCACACCCTTGCTCCAGATCTGCCGCACCTCTTGTGAGACCAGTTCAAACCCTTGGGAGGGAGACTTTGTCACAGAGGTTTTAATCTTTTTTTCTCTTTTGTTCAACTGGAGCAGTGGTGACAACCCACTTGCCCACAGCTCTGCCTGGGCTTCATCTTGGCAAGGATCGCAGCAGCCATCTTCATCACAGCAGTCATCTTCTCACAGCCACAGGATGGGACTAAGAGTTAAAACCAGGGAGTTTTTCTTTCTTTTTTTTTTTTTTTTTTACTACCATTGTTCTGTGTTCTGTTATATACATATATATTACATATATTTAAGAAAAAGACTTGGTTTCCTTTTCCTATCCTTTTTGTGCCCCTTTTTGCTTTTAGGTATAAATTGCATAATTTTCTTCAAACCAGGACATTTGTCATTCCTTATTGTTTACAGGGAACTGCCTCTGCACCTGTCCCAGAAATCTCCACCAGCTCTCGATTTAGCAGAAACTATTTTCTTTATACCAAAACAGAGCCCAGAAGCTAGATAATCTGCAGACCAGTACTCCAGGTCAAAGCTTTTTAATGTATATAAATGCCTAGACTATCAGGGGAGCACTGGCTTTGAAAGCCCAGCTTTATTGACTGTTGTTCATGAAATTACTTGTTTAAATGTTTTTTTTCCCCATTGATATACTACTTGTTGTTTTTTGTGATATTATAATTAATGTTCACAAAGGTCAGATGAAGGAGAATAAATAAAATATTTTGGCTACAAGATAGTAGCAGAAATAATAACATCAAGCTGTCAACTACACTTTAATATGGATCTTTATTTTCTTGATTTGTTTACATTCAAATGCAGAATATCTACAACTTAAGTATATTTCCTTTTGTCTGCTGGAAATCTTCTTTACTTCATCATATAAATGGGAATGTTTTACATCCTCCTCCAAATATTTAAGTTTGCATGCATGGAAGGATATTGACTCTGTATAATGTATGTCCCGGAACAGTGTAACAGGCTCTCCCTGGAAATATGTGTGTACCCAGTATTCCATGAAAAAAAAAAGAATAAAGATCTCAGAAGCAAAGATTTTGTAATGGATTTTTGGGGACAGTGGAAATGCTAGTAGAGAGACATAAAAGGTATTAACAAACAACATTTGTAAAAAATGTAAAAACATTTACTTTCTATATTGGTTAAGAATTCTTCATCATGTTTTTAATCGTATTTGTGACAAAACAAAAAGAAAAAAGCAAAAGCCTGCTTCTCCTAACAGATCATTCATGTTGTAATAAATAAGAGAATGTATAAATTGTGCATTATAATAGCAAATGTTATTATCAATTGTAATGAAGCATGTACATGTACATTCTACCTACTTAAGAAGAATAACTGTCAAATTCAACCTTTCATGTCCTATGTATTATTAACAGCTAAAATTATGCTAATCTTTGTAAAGGATTTCTTGACTTTTATTTAGCTGTAAAGAAAGTAGAAGGAAAAACCAACAAACAAAAGGAACAAGTATATTCTACCTTCATGGTCTAGATAGCAAGATGTCTTTGAGAACAAAGAGGTATAGCTGTCAGTGAAGACAGTTCTTAGCAGAATGAGGCACCTGTGCAAATTCCACAGTTTTCCTTGCCACTTTGTTTGTTTCGCATTTTTATCTCATTTGTGTTATTTATTTGTTTGTTTTTACTGCTTAAGTGAAAATGCACATCAGTCTGTACAATTTGCATGTCAGGCACGGGACATCAACACTATATCAACGTATCATTACAGCCAAGGAAATAACAAGTAACACATCTCTCATTGTATAATCTAGAACTGAAAGGAAACCTTTAGTGTTCTGCTTTTCTGCCTTCCTGCTGTGCAATCCCAAATCCCTTTTAGCAAAATATCACTCAAGCAGGCGATGCAGGAGATTTAAGTTTATTAAACCTGGTAATGCTTCGTTTTACACAGACCTCTAGATGAGTACAAGTAATTAAAACATTTTTAAAAAGTACTTTTAGTCGAGTAGTTAACATTTGAATATTGAATGAAAAACTGCTGCCTATTTCGGTCAGTACATCTAGCTTCAAAGTGCAGATTTAATTTTTTTAAAGATAAATCTGTAACATTAATATTCTAAAATACAGAGTCCTTTAGTTTCACATAAGAATTGATTAGCATGTTGTCCCAGTCATTTTTGGATGAGCTGTGTGACATGAACTATGTTAGGCAGTAGGAGAAGAGAAAAAGACGATCCCTATCAAGTTGAGCAACGAGAATTGCAGACAGTGACTGCATATATCTGTACAGGCAAGGAGCAATCTAGCAGGCAAGGTCCCAGGAGCCTTTCTGGGTAAGATGAATGTGTCCTTCCAGTGCTTTTCTTGTAGTGATAATTACTAACCACACCCCCAGGACTGCTTTATCACCCCCCTCCAAAACTGGATGGGGATAGAAAATATAACAAAATGCTCATGGGTCTTCATAAGGATGGGGAGAGATCACTGACCAATTAACTGTCACAGGCAAAACCCCCTCGACTTAGTGAAATTAATTTAATTTGCTACCAATTCAATCAAGAGTACAAAAAATAAAATCAAATCTTAAGAATATGCTCTCCCCACTTCTCCCATCTTTCTAGGCTTAACTTTATCGCTGAGTTCTCCACCTCTTCCCCTCCAGCAGTGCAGCAGAACAGGGAATAGGGGTTGCAGTTAACTCATCTGAAGTTTGGTCTGCGACTTCTTCCTCCTCAGGGGAGGACTCCTCACACTCTTCCCCTGCCACAGTAAGGTTCCTCCCACAGTAGACAGTCCTTCATGAACTTTTCCAACACGAGTCCTTCTCACAGGCTGCAATTCTTAACGAAATCTCAATTGCTCCCCTTACATGTGATTCAGTCCTTCAGAAAAAGGCTGCTCTGGCATGAGTTCTCCACAAGGTCACAATTCCTGCCAGTAAACCTACTCCATAATAGCATTCTTTCTCAACAGGGCCGCAGGTCCTGCCAGGACCTGTTCAGCACAGGCTTTCCACAGGATCAGAGCTTCCTTAGGTATCCACTTGCTCCAGAGTGGGGTCCTTCACGGGCTACAGGTGAATCTGTGTTTCTCTATGGACCCCCATAGGCTGCAAAGGGACAGCCTGTCTTACCATGGTCTTTACCACAGGCTACAGGGGAACCTCTGCTCTGGTGCCTTGAGCATCTCCTTCCTCTCCTTCTGTGACTTTGGTGTCTGCATATATTCTCATTCCTGTCTTTACTGACTATAAACGCTTCTGCGTAATAACTTTTTCCGTGTCTTGAATACAGTCCCAGAGGCACTACCAGCAGTTTCTTATGGGCTCGGCCTTGGCCATGTTGGCCATGTTGGAGTCGGCAGGCATTCTCTGTTGGCCATAGGTGAAGCTTCTGGCAGATTCTTGCCAAAGCCACCACTATAGTGCTCCCTTGCTACCAAAATCTTGCCATACAAACCAATACAATTAGACAAATAGTAGACCACAAGGTAAGATTATGCTTACTCTCCTCTACTTCCCACTTTATATTGCATCCTGAATAATTTATACAGTTTTGGGTCCCCTGTGCAAGAGAAATATCAACACACTGGAGAGAGTTTACTGACGAGTCACCAGGATGGTTAGGGAGCTAACCAAGTATCTAAGAATGAAAATATCTGACTAAATTGGTTTGGCTTAGATGAGAAGAGGATAAATCATATAGGTAATAATTATTTCTACAGCACTAATAACAGCCTTTATCTACTTAAAATGGTACCTATAGAAAACACGGAACCAGTCTTGATTTTGGTGTGCAATAAGAGGATGGAGTGCAGTGGTCACAAGTGGCAGCACAAGAAGTGCAATTGAGCACAAGGAAAAAAATCTTCTCCTTGTCAGCTGTTAAGCATTGAAACAGCTTTCCTAGAACAGCTGTAGGATCATGACCCCTGAAAACTTTCAGTGTTTAGCTGTGTAGGGTTTTATGGTGTCTATTCTAACTTTGATCCTGTGTTTGAGTTTAAAATTTTATTTCATAAGACTCTTTTTGATGAGTTTTGTTGGCCCTTGCAATGTTTGACATAATCCAGAAATACTTTGGTTTACCTTTAAAAACTGTACTCACAAAATCTTGGGATAAGTACAGAGCTCCTTTGAATACTGGCTTTCAGAATGTCATTTTTATATCTAACATCTGATATTAGCAAATCTATCCTGTATTTCCACAATCACCCCAAGTAATTCCAATGCTGAGTTTTAGCTATGATCTCCTGCTTGATTAAAGAGGATAAAGAAGAAATACTTAAGAAACCTGCCTGAAGAATGCATTAGATAGCTTGTTTATATATCTTCATGGATGGTTTTTACCAATGTCACCCCCTAAGCATCTCACAATCCTGTTGGATTGAAAAATCACTGATCACAGGAGCTGCTTTGCATAGGAAGGCAAAAAAAAAGAATAATTCTCTGTATTTCAAGTTGCCACGTTCATAAGACTTGCTGTTCTTCCTCTTACTCCCGTCTCCTGCTTTCTCCTCTAACATCATTTTTATGGTATTATGTCTTTTGTCTCTACATAATCCCGACTAGAATTTCACAGTTCTCATAGCCATTGGTTACTGCAACTTGCACATAAATTATTGACTGAGCACAGGCATCTGCTGTCTTTTAGAGACTTTGAGACTGCAAAATATAAATATTTCTTAAGCAAAAATAACATTTATTTGAAATAGATAGGAGAGACCAAAGAAAAAAAATGTAGAAGTCTGTGAGATTGTCTAGCTCAATAATGTGAGTAGTCTGAACTTTTTGCGTCATATGTTAATGAACATATCTGTCTTCCTCAATATGTGTTCAATTATTTTAGAGCTATAACAAGCTCTTCTTTGGTCTATCTTCATTAACGGAGGAACTGTTTCTTCTGGGCTATTCCTTCCCTTCTAAGGTCTTTCATCATAGAGCTTTCATTTAAAATAACACAATATATTCTGATACAGTAAGAGTCTCAGCAATTTACAAAACATATAGTGTACATAAGCTGCTATTAGCAGCTTCCAATTTCTTTCACAGACTGACTGTAAGTGGCTGTCTCCTGAGACCAAGAGAAAATCATGATGAAACAGCAGGTTTTCACAGTGATCCTGCCTGGAGCTGCTCTAATTTGCACAACACCTTCAGCCTGGAGCTGTGTCAAGTTTTATTAGCTGAAGTCTGCAGGGCAAATAAATTAAGAGATCAATTCAGAAAAGTTTCCAAACTTTTGAATTTTAACTAAGCTAACCATAAATTGGTAAAATTCTGAGATGTATGCAACTGTTAGGTTAAAATATTAAGGGGACAAAATATTCCCTGTGATGGGGAATGAAATGAAAATAAAATAAAATTACATTGGGATTTAAGATAATTAATAAATTTCATTATTCTCCTATTGAACAGAACCTAAGATATTTGCTTAAAAACTCACTTTCAGCAATTTGACAAGAAATAAAGGAACATTTCAAACGATAAAGAGATCTGAAAAGACTCCAAGAATGTTAGTGGAAATTATGTATTCCACATAAATCCATTTGTCTCTTCATGTTGATTTATAAAGACTTGTGAAATTGGAATGGTTAACAATGAACTAATCCAAATTACTTATATGGTAAATTAATGGTCAATAAAGCCAAGATGGAACTACTCCAAGAGAGGTAGTTTGGACTGCTGCCATTGCAAATAACAATCTCTTGACTTTAGGGTAATACACTACCTTAATTCTCATTTTGAGTAATTTTTTTTTCACACCCATAAATACATTTCTTTTATGCAAAATTATTTCTGACCTGTTTATTGTATAAACTAGTTGATATGTTTCTATGTTGTTTGCACTGCACATAAATTACTATGATACTGTATATGATATTGCTATTGTATTATTTGATATTGCCTATAATGTATTTATGTCTGTTTTCATTTTCAAAGATATTTATTAAAAAATAAAATACTTGCATGAGTTGCATTAAGGAATGGCATAAATAATATTTTTCCTAATTATATTGTTGTATCTTTCAAAGTCTTGACAAGTCTGTTTTATTTCTCTCATGACAATGTGTAATTCAAAGATAACTTTTTTTTCAAATTTACTTAAACTTTGCATTAGGCTGATCAATTGCAGAAAGCAGTCTGAAAATGTCTAAAGAAATCTAAGCTATGCTACTTGAATCAACTGTTTGGAAAATGTTAACTCATTTAGTTCATCATTTCATTTTCATACTTGTCTTAGTCGATATTGGCTTTCATCCACAAAGGGGAGCAAACTAATTTTTCACATTTTAACTGTAACTGGCTCTTGGTTAGTCACTTCCTCTTGTTGCAGTTCTGGCTTTCAAAAAGCATTGCACAAAACTGCACAGTTTCATGCAAATTGGCCTAAATAAAACTGTTATGTTATGAATAAATGACTACACTGTGAAGGCCCTAGTGCTTTTCATGTATTTATATAAACAGCTGGCATTGGATTTACACTCATCACTTATCCTGTGATCTTCTTTTTAAAAAGTAGCAAAGGAAAATAATTGCTTCCATAAACCATTATAATCTTATCTTCTAGCTCATTCTGGTTTTTGCTGTTCTAGTCTTACCTGGTTTGTTCTGTTCTACTTAAAGTCAAAGACCGTTAATTCTATCTAACTGTTCTGGTTTTCCCAGATTTCTTGAGAAAATTTTCCTCTAAATTCTTGAAAAATACAGCTCTACAATTCTTTGGTGTCAGAAATGTGAAAAGTGGTGTTTTTTCTCATTTTTAGAATGGAAATAATCTTATAATGAAAAAGTAACAGTAGATGTAGTCACTCATAATTTAATAGTTGTTGAAGTAGAACAGATGGGATCTTTGTAGTTGTCATCCAATCAATTGCTGATGCTTAGTTAAAAAAGCCCTCTGGTAAACATTCTTCAGAGATGATTAATGACCNAAAAAAAAGGGAAAAAAATAGAAAGAAATGGGAAAGTTAAACATTTCAATGGGGAAAAAAAATACCCTGTTTGCTCACGGATATTGTCAATTCTCTGTGCATAAGAATATACATGACCAAAAGAGCATGATGAAAACTAAGAAGTAGAGGGCGAGAAAAGGTTGTGCTGTACTATACCCTATTTGTGCCCCTCTGAACATAATTTTTTTATATACATTTTACAATGTGAAGGGAAGTGTCTTCTATTAGATGCTAAATAATTATTATTTGAGCTTAGAGGCCTAAACATTTGATCAGAGAAGGGTGTCATGAAGTTCCTGTGTCAAGAAGCGTGCACTTTGTTTTAAAGTTTGGTCAGCTGGTCTAAAAAAATAAAAGCTATAACTTTTCTACAGACTTTTTTCATTTTTACTTTTGGATTTTCATTGATATAGCAAGCTTTATAAACCACAAGTTTTTGATGCATTTTATTTAAAAAGCAATTGTTTACTATATCAGTGGTGTTGTGAGAAGTGAGTAGAGTTATAGAATACTTGGATCTTAATTTTTATTTTTCTTTAGCCCCCTTGATTAGCTCTGGTTATGTAAAATGGCTTTAAAATGGTATTTACCATGTCTTAAAGGTCCCTAATCAGTACTACTGCCAGAGAAAAGGCCCTTAGTATAAATGAGAATCAGGGTTCTTAAAGACTGTTTGCACAGCAGGTTGTCACTAAGGTTATTTAGATGCAGCAGCTTCTGCAGTAGAGGTACATTTAGAAAATTCACTGTTAAATGAAAATCCAGCTCTCATTTGCCTTGCACCTCCTAGCACAACCACAAACTAAACTATAATGGTGCAACACAGAGCTTGTGGACGTGTAAGAAATACAATGTATACAAGTAACCTTTTTTTTCCCCAGGATGTTGTCCTCTTATTGGCTAACAAGCCTGCTAAATGTATCATCTAAATAAAATACAGCTCTGGAATGCTTTTAAATAGCTAACCAGAGTCAAGATTTACTTCTGTTTTTCTGGAAATGTCTAATTTCTGTTCAGTACTGCACTTGAAGACAAGGACAGTTAGAGACAGATTCCAGTGGCTTCCATATAAAAGTTGAAAACAATGGTTTAGTACTTTTCTGGAATTAAAAAAAAAAAAAAAAAAACCAAACAAAAAACCCTAAAAAAACCCCCAAACAAACAAAAAAACAGAAAAAGAAAAGAAGTTACATCCAAAACCTCTTACAATTTTTTTGCAATATATATTGTCTTTTATATATATAAGAATATTAAAAATATAATAATCTCCTTCCTAGTCTTCCAGAATAGCTTGTTGGTTCTTCTGTGTGTGGTTGCAATACGAATGGATTGTTCAGTAGGTTACAGTGGCAAACTCAGAGCTGTCTGGAAAATGTCCCTTGACAAGATTACAAAAGTCTTGTTTGCAAAGGAAGTACATAGTCCTTGAAAAAAGGATGCATTAAGAGTATATAACTCCTTTAACAGGGGATAATGTTCTGAATCTGGTAAGTTTGTCTTTTGAAAAGTAAACAGCTCTTTGTGGGTAACTTTAACAGTCATAGAATAGCATTTTACTCTAGTTTAAAAATTAAGTATTCTGTCTAGAAAAACTGTAAATTCTATGTGAGTTGAAACGAATAGTGGACTAATCAATGCTACAAAAAAAGTAATTTTTGTATTTTTGTATTCTCATTCAACTTTCTATTGCTAAAATACATTGATAAAAGTATATATTGTCTTTGCAGGACACTCTTATACACTTGTTCTGTTTCCTCAATTCTTTTTTCCCTATATTTACTTCTGTCTCATTTTCCTTTCCATGTTGTACTATCTACTTCTTATATTCTTTCATCATTGAAGACAAGTTCATACTTTACAGAAAACTGTTAACATCTAAATTTCAAGCACTTCTGGTCACTTTGCGGGGAAGGAACACAGCTCATTCTTTAAATTTTCTGAAGGTTCTATCTACTCACAAACATCTGTGGAATAATTTGAGCTTGAAAAATTTGCACTGAGTCTTTTCAAGCTACACTCATGAGCAAATGGCAATATGCCTATTTGGCATTTTGCTATGCCAAGGAGATTGGCATAATAAAATGTCATGTGAGCTTCTAGGCTGTTACACATACAGTCTGATCTTACAGACATCTGATCTTAGTACAATCCTAGTACAATCTTACCGCATTAACCAATGTCTCAAGTAACATCATAGCCCTGGAACTGTCAGTTGGAAAGACTGAGTCTTCATTTCAGAATATTTGTGGCAGATATTTTTCTTTCTTATTCTTTTCATAAAACAAAGTAAAAATTATTTAAGTAGCTGTTTCATTGAAATCAGAAGAATGAGCTAAGTAGATTTAATATTTCAGTTTTTCTAAATGACTTTTCCCAGTCTAGTAGCATAACAAATCAAAATATATTTTTATGCATTTTAAAATTTGATGAGATCTAGCTGTCCTTCTTGCTACTTCTTTATAGGTCCAAGTATGTTTTCATTATTAGTTCCAACATATATTCATTCACATTGCTGAAGTCAACTTTCTCAAATTTTTATGCCTGGTTTCCTAGGCAAAAGTAATTGATGTTTTGAAATATTATAAAGCTTTAGTTAGTATTTCTTGACTGTTTATTAACATGTGGGTATATCCTTGCATGCTTATAAGGTCTGTTTCTGCAAATGACATTTTATTTCCTCATCTTTCTGTTTTGATTTTCTTAACAAAGCTGAAACTACACTGAGTGATCAAAACATTCTGTCCATCATTCACCCAAAAAACCAAAAATTTGAAAAAAACCCTAACATGCTTTGATTTACATATTTAGTTTGGATAGCAGAAATGTTATGCAATGAACTAAATTATGCATGAGAAATGAATGAGTTACATCCTTGAGCATTTAACAGTAAAATGCAGAACTTTCTATTCCAGTTCTGGTTTATTCTCAGTCCAGACTCATAGCAACTGTATTTGAAATCTAGCGGATGTTTTGTAACTCATCGTAACAGAGACAATTTACAAATAGACAGACATGAGACAAAACTAAAGAAGAGCAAACATAAAATAGTAGTTCAAAATATGATACATGTACTGAAACATAAAAATATTATTTTTAAATTTTGCACATCACTCCTAACTATTTCTTTTTGTTGCATTCAACACCTGAAATCTGGTCATGGTCACTGAGATTTATCTATCTTCCATCTGTTGCCCACTGGCACTTTGAGTCAAACTCACTGAATGGATGATCAAATGTTACAATAGAATTTCATGAATGATTTGTATGGATCAAAACCCTTCAACTTTATTTTTTCAGAGGTTTTAAAAAACATATATCACCTAGTCTCTATTAGTTAGATATCAGCTTTGTTTAACTGATTTGCTATGCAAAGTCCATGTGACATAACACACATCCAGTGATTGCAACTGCAATCCAAGCAGAGTGAATATACATCCAAGCAGAATGAATAAATATCCATTTTTCAGTGTATGAAACTATACCGGCTTTTTTTATGAAGTCCAGGTATATGAAGTTGCCTCTGCATGGAAATCTGGGTCACACTACAGATTCTGCTCTGGAATACATTCTGCCTGAGAATAATAAAATTGTTTTTAACCATGTATGCAAGCTTTGTTACTGCAAGGCTTGAGGATAAAAAAATTCAAGTGCTATATTTTAATCACATTTAATTGCACGACTACTTTGTGCAACTTCATTTTGTTCTGATCAAACTTACAAAATTTTGGAGAAACACCTCAGACTTCTGTTTTCAGAAGCTGCTACTTAATATTCAGAATGTTGCTCAATGCCACTGTTCTTCTGTGGGTAGATATTTTATCTGGGATTATGTCTGCTTCTTCCAAAAAATCAAAAACGTAAAGTGTGAATCTGTGGACGCTATAAGTGTTTTTTCCACAATGTCTGTCCCAGTAGACGAAACCACTTTTGCTTCTGCAATCAACATAAAAGTTAGAAAATATTTTAATATATTTGCTTAGAATACCTTGCAACAGTACACTACATTTCACTCTAAGAACACAGAATGACTTAGAGAGACCAAAGAATAGTGTTGAATGAATAGTATTGCCAGTAAGACTAGGGAAGTTATTCTTTCTTCATACTGGGCACTGGTTGGGACACAGCTTGAGTACTATGTCCATTTCTGGGCCCCTCAGTTTAAGAAAGATGTTGAGTTGCTGGAATGTGTCCAGGGAAGGGCAATGAGGATGGTGAAGGGGCTGGAGCACAAGCCCTATGAGAAGTGGCTGAGGGAGCTGGGATTGTTCAGCCTGGAGAAGAGGAGGCTCAGGGATGACCTTATTGCTGTCTATAACTACCTGAAAGGAGGCTGTAGTCAGGCGGGGGTCATTCTCTTCTCTCGGGCTCCCAGTGACAGGATGAGAGGACACAGTCTTAGGCTGCATCAGGGAAGGTTTAGGTTGGATATTAGGAAAAATCTTTTCACAGAGACCATTGAAATGGGCTTCCCAGGGAGGTGGTGGAGTCACCATCCCTGGATGTGTTTAAGGATAGGTTGGATGGTGAACTTAGTGACATGGTTTAGATGGTTTAGATGATGGATTGGTGTTGGTTAGGTTGTTAAGTTAGGCAGAAGGTTGGACTTGATGATTTCTACGGTCTTTTCCAACCTTGTTAATTCTGTGTATGATTCATTGTGCATTTACACCTCAGTGTATGTAAACCCTCTATAGTGACAAACACCTCACCTTGCTCAGGCACTATAGGTACACTAGAGCCTATTAAAAAGAAAAACAGTTAAAATCAATTTTACTGGGGCTTGTTGAAATTTAGTTTTTGTCATGATTAAGTCTTTGTTTTTCTCACAGATTATCTACTGCATGTTAAGTATGTACACAAAAATTTGAGAATGGTATATGGCTTCTTCCAAGGCAAAGCCAAAATTGCAATGCAAGAATGTAAGTGAGGCTCATAAAAGCTATCACAGAACTACAAACCATGCATACAAACAAAAAAGGGGTTGTAATCCATGAAAATAATTAAAAGATCCTCTTGAAATTCCATACCTCAAATAAAAAGATAATGTAAGAGTAGTCCCAGCTTTCAATTTCCTGATATAATCTTTGAAAGTAATAAGCATGAATAGTCAAATATACAAGTAACAGTTACTCCAGTATATTCTCAAAAATCTTTACAGAATTTAAATCTGACCATAAGCTATCAAAGCAGTGTATTTTACCATAAAGAAAAGGGAAAACAATCAATACTAATTGATGTTTTGCATACAGTTCCATATCCAAAATAACATCTATTATTGGTTTATTTTATATTTGGCTATAGTCCAATCTGATTTAACCTCCTTAAGCCATAACATTCTATCTTTCCTTCTAAGAGGAAATCCTGCTAATTTTGTATATAGTTCTGTGCATCTTTTTTGTTTTGAGGTTTTTTTTCTCATCTGAAAAGCAGGTTCATATATTCTGATATTCTAATTCAGTATGAGCCCACTGAGGTAAATCTGTTTATCTATTCACTTTTATTGTGAGGGGTACTTATATGGCTATCCTTTGAATAACTCCAAATAGATATTTTCTGACAGAGGATCATAGCAAGGGTCTGGTAATTATGAGGTCAGTCCTTAACTGCCATTTTTTTACCTCAGTTCCGTATCTGTAATATAGAACTTTTTCCTTATCCTATCATTTGCTATTCTTTTATTTCTAATGGAAGACACATTTCAATGAGTGCCTAATGATGCTTCATAACAGGAAAGTATATTTATTGATGACTGTAGGCAGAGATGAAGATTCTTCTTCTAAAAATAATTAATTCTGAACCATATGTGGAATCAGTTGCTGAGCTCAGTCAAGCATTCAACGGGCATTTTCACTGCCTTTTTTCATCGGTGAGGATGTAAGCAGATTAACATAGATATCAGAACTCCCCAGCTCAGAAATTGCTGAGTCACGTTGGCAGAAACACTGCAAAGAAAGTCCTTTAAATACTGTATTTCTGATAATGTCATAATACTGTGAAGACATGTTGGAATACTCTAATTATGTATCTGTGAAGGAGAATTTGTGACAACCTCCACCACCAGAGTTCTGTTCTTAAGCTTCTGGATATGAGGAATCAGGCAGTAAAAAAATGCATCCTTCCCTACAAACATTGCCTTTTATAGAGTACATATTGCTAGCTGTGTGAATTTGCAACACTTTCATATCTACTGAGACAGTCCCTATGATGTTCCTTATATGACCACAATGTGGAAATGCAACTCTATACCTCTATTGATTTCTCAAATGCTGTTTGCTTTTGCATTCAGAGGAATGAAGAGAGACAGCAGTGATTTCACTCCTGTTTCTCCTTTACCTCTTTTTCTCCTTTCCTCTCTTCCTCCCTTTGTCATCTCAAAGCAATTGTGTGTAAGAATGGGGGGAAGATAGAAAGGAGAAAATTTTTGTCCATATCCGACTAATGTTTTTGAGATGTACTCAGAGTTTGTTGAGGAGAAATAAGCTTCCTTTCTGCAGCTACAGTAGATTCATAACTCCCAGGAACCTCTGGGAATTGCTCCCTGCACATCTGAGTCAAAAATTTCAGTCTGCTTAAAGGACAAGGAAACAAAGACATATTTTATTTTTTTTTTCCAATTATTAAAAACAAAGCAACAGTCTCTACCAGGAATTTTGTTTTTCTGGTTCATTGATGAGCAAGTACACAACCATCTCTGTATATCATAGAATCACAGACCTCTAAGATCACCAAGTCCAACCCTTAACCTAATGCCGGCAGATATATCACTAAGCTAAGTCCCTAAGAAGCAAATATGTAAGTGTTTTTTAACAATTCCAGGGGCCAGGTCTATGAGCAGCCAGTTCGATGGGCAATCTGCTTCAATACCTGACCACCTTTTCAGTGAAGAAGTTTTTTCCTAATATCCAACTTGAACTTTCCCATGTGCAATTTGAAACCATTTCTTCTTGCGCTATCAATGATTGCCTGGGAGAAGAGATTGACCCCACTTGCCTACATCCTCCTTTTAGATGTGTACAGAGAGTGATAAGGTCCCCCCAAGACCCTTTTCCTCAGACTAAACAACCCCAGCTCGCTCAGCAGCTCCTCATAAGCCTTGTGCTCTGTTGCACTTCTCTGGACACTCTCCAGCACCTCAGTGTCCGTCATGTAGTGAGAGGTCCAGAACTGGACACAGGATTTGAGATGCAGCCTCACCAGTGCCAAGTACAAGGGGATGTTCACTGCCCTGGTCCTTCTGGCCACACTATTTCTTATACAGGTGTAGTGGTTTTACCTGGGCTGAATGCCAGGGGCCCACTACAGCCACCCTCTCACTCCCCCTTGCCCAGCTATAGAGGAGAGAGAATATAACGAGAGGTTTCGTTATTCGTGATAAGGACTACAGCAGATTCTTTGCTAATCACTGTCACAGGCAAGACAAGACTCCATGTGGGAATGATAGTCAGGTTTATTACTAACAAGATCAGAGCTAAGAGTGAGAGACA
>VXBA01003282.1:0-48778 GCA_013399895.1 Serilophus lunatus | reverse complement strand
GCTCCACCTTGGGTCTCCCACGGGCTACAGCCTTCCCCAGCATCCACCTGCTCCGGCGTGGCTCCTCCACGGGCTACAGGTGGATCTCTGCACTCCTGTGGTCCTCCATGGGCTGCAGGGGCACAGCTGCTTCACCATGGTCTGCACCATGGGCTGCAGCTGGATCTCAGCTCCGGCTCCAGGAGCATCTCCTCCCTCTCCTTCTTCACTGACCTTGGTGTCTGTGTTGCTGTTCACAGGCTCTCACTCTGCTCCTCTCCGGCAGCCATCTTCATCTCCTACTACTTTTTTTTTTTTTTTTCTTCCTTCTTAAATATGTTCTCACAGAGGCGTTCCTTCAACTACTGATTGGCCCGGCCTTGGTCAGCAGCGGGCCCAGCCTGGGCATGGGGGAAACTTCCAGCAGCTTCTCGAAGAAGCCTCTCCCTCAGCCCCCCCCCACTGCTACCAAAACCTGGCCACAGAGAAAACAATACAACAGGCCAGGATGCCATTGGACTTTTTGGCCACGTGGGCACCCTGCTGGCTCATGTTCAGATGGCTGTCAACCAGGACTTCCAGGTCCGCTTCTACTGAAGCAGCTTTCCAGTCCCTTTCCCTTAGCATGTATTGTTGCACGGGGATTTTGTGGCCTAAGTACAGGACCCAGCACTATCAAATGTTTATGTCTGGAAGTAAGCACTTTCACAGAAGACAGAAGAGAAATTTAATATTGCTGAGTTTTGAAAGGGCCAAGATTCTGTTCTTATCTCCTTAAGGGCCTTTCCAATTACAAACCTGTTATAGGTTCTAAGACAGCTAAAAACTTATGAAATGTAAGGTTCTCAATAGACAAGGAAATGAGGGGTCACTTAATGATAAATCAATGTATTTAATTAAGTATTTAAACATTTCACTAACTACATATGTTACATGTACAGCCTAATTGAAGATTAGGATGTATATAAAAGAAAATATTAGAAATTTTAGAGAATATGGGTGTATTTAGCATTATCTTTCTGTAACAGGAACAATAACAGTAAGACGTGAGGCAGCAGGGTTCCCTGAGGCATGCTACTATGCTTAAATACTAGAAACTATTTAGCATAGGTACAAATCTTAAGTACCAGGAAAAAAAGCACCTCATCCAACTTTCTGCTTTTACTGTGTTTTGTAATATAACATAAGATATTCTGCAGGGTTTAGAATAATAATTTACTCCAGCAGATTTCAAATTAGTACAGAAAAAGTGGAGACAGCATTTTCTTCTTGTTTTCAAATAAGAAAGCTGAGTAATGAAAGATCAAATACCTACCTGAATGAGGGGAGTCAAGATTTCAACTCAACATATTATGTATGTATTAATCAATGAAGATATATGTGCAGCTTCAGAGGCAAACCCAACCTTCATTTCCTTTCTAGATGTAAACACAGGTGAATGTTTTATGAAGTTTTTTGGTAAATGCTTGTTTAAACTTCCTAATTACTCTCAGATTTTTGCTGTCATCTGAATCATATTTGAAAGGAAAAAACAAAGTCTAGAAATTAATTGATCTGGTATTTGACATCAAGCTGAAAAATATGAAGTAGGATAAAAATTTAAGAAACCTGGAAGATGAAGACTGATCAATTTTGACTTAGAGCCCTGAGTTCCTGCCTTATCAGAATAATTTTCTTCTTACCATGTCATGAAACAAGATCACACATTCCGCTTTGCCTCAGTGAAGACTTGTGATGTGATGTTTATCTTAAATGGTTGTAGAAAGTTGGTTGAAATTGCTTAAATGCTTGAAAAATTCTGTACATAAAATCTGCAGGTATATAAAAAATAATTGATTCTGATCAACTTAGCCAACTGAATCCATGAATGGAATGGATGTTATGGACAGTGAATGCACTGATAACCACTTTGCTGCTACAGGTAAGTGCAAACTGAAATATGTTTTTCCTTTAAAGCTTAAATGAGAGAGAAAGTAAAAAGGCTGACAACATTTTGAACATATATTATACTTTTCTTTTGGTTTCATACATTTTTTTTCTATTATCATTAAGAGTTTGCCCAAAAGAGTAATACAATACAGAAAATCACATACTTCCAATAAAATAAGATTTTTTAAGTTTATTAAATAAAATCTTTGCTGCTTAGTTATGATAATGGAAACACTTTTTTCTCTCTGAAAGCATCCAGTATTTATTTGGTAATTCTTTTTCAGGTATTTATTTAATAATTTGGTTTTTTCCCCTCCTCTTCCCTCTCTGTCTTCTTAGCAATGCCACCATAAAGCTAATAGTACAATTACACACGAAGTTGGGGGGTTTTTTTTAGCTTAATTGTTTCATTTTCTGTGTTGGAATTTTTGGGTTTTGATGGTGGGTTTTTGTTCGGATTTATTTTGGATTTTTTTGTTTGTTTTTTTCTCTAGTCACATGTTAGATGAAAACATAACTCAAGTCTCTTTTGTATTGAGAGCAAACAAGAAGACACGAGGAATGATGTATACTGGACAGTTGTGCTTAACCTTCAAAAAAAATCCTATTTGAAACAAACTGGAACATTTTCTTCTTGGCCCAAAAGTGAAAGTGTAAAGTATTCAGTAGGGTGAGAGTGAATACATAGATCAATCATCCACATTCTCTCATATGAGAAAATTCAGAAGTTTCAAAATGTTAGTATTAGAGGGATGACTACATGAATACTTTTAAAAACAATGCTTTTATTCTTGCTTTAACTTTGATATATTTCTTATTATAATAACATAAGTCTCTGTTTTACCTGTTAAATCATCCAAGTGAATAAAGCCAAACACCTTAATAAATGAGAATTTACATGGCTTAACTGACTATGGATTTATTCTTCAATGAGATATGTAGAGGCTGGGATTATGTTTACTGTGTTGTGGAAAAAGAACTTTTCTCAAAGTCAGTGTTAAAGTCCAATTTTTAAGATCTGCAGTTAATAAACTCATGAAAAACTTCTACTGGATAATATTGTTGTAAGTGAGAGATCTTTTACAAAACCACTATAAGGTTGAGTTGAATTCAAGATAGGCTTTATATCACTGGCATTCCAGTATTCCATCTAAATCCCTAGCTCATCAGAACATGGAAGTTAAAATGAACTGATTTATTACAAAGAGCAATATTTCTATAATATAAAATCTTGAAACTTGACAGAAATGCATGTGAGAATGAAGAAATATTTGTGAATGCACATCTGCATCTTTCATTGTTTTTCTCACAGTCAATAATTCCCTCAACGCAGTGACATAGTTTTCATAGTTTGTCATACATACAAAGAGTTAAAAACTACTAAAAAGGAAGGCTGCTATTTGTTTATTTAGACATTATTCTATCAATGTAGTCAGAGCAATGACAGGTTTCTAAAGAAATGGCCAATTTATAAGATAGCACAGTCCTAGATCATCTACCATTATAATTGCATTCCAGCAGGAGGAGAGTTCAGGTGCTCTCATCCCTAAGAACAAACTATTGATCAGACACACTTCCTCTGCAAACCTTGTAATACCACATAAAGGTCACCATGGACAGCAAAAATTGCTTTTATTGAACAGTATAGCGAAGAGGCATTTCAGGTAAAATAGTACCTTTATGTTATTTTGGCATACAGTTGATTGTGACTGTGCAGTTCATAGTTCTGAAATCTGAAATTCTAACACTGGCTTGCTTGAGTTGCCATGACTATTTACTTTGGGAGTTCAGTATCTCCCAAGTGAAGCAGGCTGAGCAATCTGTTTGCACAGAAAAATAAAGGATTAAAAGACTAATGAAATGCATCTGCAATATATTTTTTGAACACCTACTCAGGTGATGGGAGTCACTCTTTAGAAGACAAATATCCATTTGACTATGTCAGATACTTTAATCCACATTTTGTTATTTGACTTATAATAATTGGTATATCTTACTTTAAAACAAGTATTTACAGTTACAAATGAGTGTACTATAAAAATCAAAGCCCAAACAAATAGACATAAAGGTCCCCAACCATATTAGATAAATTAGGAAAAATAAAATGTTTTGATCCTACTGAAGTTAAATTTCACTCCATCTCTTCTTTTGAAGGAAAATCGAAATTGTTCTCATGCAATACTCAGACTGTACAGAACTGGCAACATTCTATCTAAAACTCCCAACAGCACTGACAAAGTCTGAAAAGGAAGTAATGTGTGGTTTGTAAGACAGCTAATGTTTAAAGCCATTATTGCTATTGATACCAATCTAGTAGTTTTAAAAAACTATTCAAGACCCCATGAATCTTGCTGTATGTTGGAAATCAGTGCCATGTTCTTCTAGCCCATCTTCATTCCTTTAGCAACTGGTGGAGATTAACTCGTGCTGGACAATTCACTGTTTGAAGACCACCATGTATGCATTCAAACACACTGGAGACAGGAGTCAAGTGGAAATGATCCTGAAAATTGATAAAAAACCACTAAAAAATCCACCATTCAGTAGAGATGTGAAAGGTTTTTCCTACTCATAAGCATAATCAACTGAAAAAGTATTAGAATTAACAGATGTGCAAGAATTTTGTCAGACATTTGGAGAGATTCTGTTAGAGAGCAGTGACACTGGTCAGAAATCAAGAAAATACAATATGGGAAAAGGTTAAGAGTTTGGTTTATATGAAAAGCAACAAAGAGTGCTATTTTGTAATGCCCTCAGAAAGTATAAGCCTGAAAACATGGAAAGAAGAAACAAAACATGGTTTCTGTCTCACTAAGGAAAGGGACAGGAATATTTAGGTGCAGCAGTATTTATTATTGCTGTTGTTGTTGTTGTTTTTCAGATTAAATATTCAAACAAGCTTTCCAACTGTGAAAATTATTAAGCACCAGAACATCCAGCCTTGGAAATTGTTAATAATAAAGCTAGGAAAGTATCAGGAATAGACAGTGGTAGTATTAGCTTATTCTTGGCCAGGGCAGTTGACTTTTTCAAGTTCTTCAGTCTTCTGTGCTTTCCTTGTGACTCATTTCTGTTTGTCATACTATTTCAATGTTTCATTTAAGCAATGTCTAGTCCCAATCTTCATTACTACAGAATTCAGAAATTAGCAACTAGTCTTCTTACAAGAGGATGAGGTAGTTCAGAATTCATGCATGAAAATGGCCACTGCTATAACTAAAATAGCAGGGATTGTCAGTTTTAAAGTTTCCAAAACCAAGTGTATCGCCATCTGGGATCTAGATTATATTTATCTAACAATATCAAATAACATATTTAGCTTGATTATGGGATTTTTATCTCTTTCTCATGTGTTACAGCTTGCTCAGCCAATAGGATAGTATATTAAATAGAATCAACGTATTCTCCTCTTATGTCATGCTGTCTGTGCTGCTAAATGATGCACAGAGAGACTTCTCCAATTCAAAAGATGAAAATATATGTCCCTCAGAAAGGAAATGTACATGTTTTTTAAGTTAGGAAAGTATAACACTAACTACTTGAAGAGTATGGAAATCCCTGTATCATATTCAGCACGTAGGCATCCTTGAGACCATGAAAAGGTAAAGTACTGTACAAATAAAGGCCCAAATTAAGCAAATTAAGTTGGGAATCTATGGCCAGTGATGGCTATTGTGGCTTATTCAAAGAAAAGGGATAATGAAGATGTATAGAAATCCCTGTGAAGAAAGGAAATGAAGCAAAACATTTGGAAGTAACAGAGGGAGCTGCAGAGAGAGGAAAATGGCTGAGTAGCTGCTTAGGGAATAAAACAGCAGCCCCAAATCACTTTGCTGGAAATCAGCTGACAAACCTGGCTAAGTAATTCTGTCATTCAAACACAAAAGCAAAAAATGAAGTGTGATTTTCAAGCTCTGCTTTGCTGACTACCACACATAGGTATGAGATGTGGAGACATTAAAGCTCTACATTACATTTTAACATCTAATCGAAGCTATCTAAATCCAAGTACAGACCTTAACTTCAAATACAAACTGACCTAATTGTTTTGCAGTTTTGCATCTTGACTGTTGCATCAGTCATAACTCTCCAAAGGTCAGCAGAAGTAGCATTTCAAAAGGAATTTAACTCATAATATAAGTTTAACTCATGCTGTAGTCATCAAACATTACAGAGGAAAATCTGTATTCTCTGACCTACCTTCAGACAGATTAGAACACTCTGTTTTCATTCACATTGAAGACATTTTATTTTGGGTCAATATTTTTTTCTAAATTAGACAAAATCAGGCCTAATGTTAATACTTTTCACATCTTTTTTCTTTTTCCCCCCTTGAGATAGATCCAATAAAAGCAAAAAATACCCTCATCAAAGATAAGAGACCTCTAAAGTCCAGAGTTCTTCCTCCCATGATGACCATGACTCTGCTAAACATTAACAAAAACTTGTTATGTTTGTGACTATTTGCTAAACCACACAAAATTTTGAATGGATATCACTTAAAAATGTATATCAAAGTTTCTAATTAATATCACCTGAAATTAAAAAAAAAATCCAACAAGACCAGTTATTTTTCAGCCAGGGTTGTCCTGTAAGAAACAGTTAAGAGATAAATTATTATTATTAGGATATAATTAATTAGGTTTTAAATCTAATATTATTTATTACTATTGTTAGGATATAATGAATTAGATTTTAAATAATTCATTTTGTGAAAAATAAACTTAATGTCCTTCATAGGATTTTGGGCCTGTTATTGATTTCCCTATTTTTAGACACAGAAAATCAAATACTCCTATTCACTATGGTATGATTGTAAAGTATAAAATTCTAAGCAAATGTGAATAAAACCACTGTTTGTAACACAAAATGGTCTAAAAATCCAAAGGAATAATTTTTGTCACCATAAGTCTGGAAGAAATACTGCTTTAGGAAAGACTGAAAGAGTTACTTAAGTGGAGAGTTTGTTAAATAACACAAATAATGAACATTTTCATATATTTTATACTTGCTGTTTCTACATCCAAATCCTTTACCTACAATTCAGAGTAGATAACAAGGACTAATTTTCTGATAGTAAGAGTGTTAAATAAATGTTTGCAGAAAAAGTTGGCAGCTTCATTGTTTAGAGACTTTCAGCTCTAAAATAATTCATAGCAGCAACCCAATGCTGGCCTCAAAGACCTTGTTTTTTGTTCTTCTCCATAAAAAGCCACCTTCTGTGCTTGCTGTGCCTGAATCCTCCTTCCAGCTAGAAAAGAGCAGAGAAAGAAAATCTATTTCAAGACAACTTTTGATATTCAAAAATTTCATTTTGTTTTTTCATTCATACAAATGTCATGTCATTCATTTTACAAAAAAAAATTAAAAAAAAGCAGCATGTGAGGTGGCAGTTCATGTAGTTTCATTACAGAGGAATACTAATCTAAAAAAAGGATGAAATGTAACATGGGATTCAGTTTATCTGAGTTCAAGGATGCATTTCATCCCCAAATTAAGACATGTGGGATTCAATGTAAATGCCCAAATGTGGATGTGTACTGCCATTTGAAATATCTGCTGCTAACCTCCAGATACTGTCCCAGTGTGACATAGGACTCCTCTCAATCTTTTGTCACCTCTGCCAAGTGTGTGGGTTTGGATTTGGATGCTTTCTGGAATAACAGAAGAAACCTCTGTGTTGTCAATACTATTTTCAGCACATATCCAAAACATAGCCCCATACTAGATACTATGAGGAAAATAAACTCTATCTCAGACAAAACCAGCACAGAGATTCTTTTTGGAGATATATACTTAAATTTTGGTGTTTACATAAGAACTAGGGACTCAAGCTTGCACATGTGGTCCATGCTGTGTAGTCAATACAGCCAGGGGTGTGCAGAATGCTCCTCAGCTCACTCCAAAGTATATTGGGTTGAACTCAGCCTCTGGTCTTTACAGAACACTGGTTACCTTCAAGCAGCTATCTAAATTCTCATTTTAATCAGAAGATATCACATCAATAAAGTCAATGGAGTAGAGATAAGTTAATCTTATTTTAAAGTAGATGGCTATGTATTTTAGACTCCATTCCTCATATGGACTTCCATTTACTAAAATGGAAATCCACACTCCTATGTTACAAGCATATGGCAAACCCTGTGGACATAAAATGTCGGTGGGAGGAATGCAGCCTTTACTTTAAAGTCTCGATTCAGGACATAATTTTTATTCTTCTCATTGTCTATACAAACACTTAAGTGCAAGTTTCTTCATATTGCAAACCACCTGGGACAGGTACAAAAGTACAAAAGTCTCTGTTCACATATAGTAGCCTTTTTAAAGAAAAGTTAGAAATAATTCATTCTCAGTCAAGAACTTTGTAGAAACAAACCATGGCTTTTCAATTAATGCAATTTTTGGTGAAAACCTTTTACTTAGGTTCATTAATATTATTTCTCTCTTCCAGAGTCCAAGTAGGCCTCTTACAGAAGATGTCTAATACATTTTCTATCTTCAATACTTCAACAAAAATATAGCAGCTCTGAAATTCACAGTTTTAAATATTTTCTTTGCTGATTTCAAGCCTAAAACCAATGAAGTTTTCAAGCCTCTTAGTTGACTAAAACTCTTACAAAGGAGTTTAAATATTAGTTAATATTGATGAATATTTCATTTCAATTTAAGGAAGAGTAATTTCTTTTTTAAAAAATTAATGTGCATATATTTGTATAAGTAGGCAGAATAATATAAATGGTTTAAAATATTTTTCTCAATTAAAGAGTAATATTCAAATCTTCTTGAAATATAAAAGTTCAAAGAAAGATTTCAAGAAAAAAATCTCATGACTTCTAGGTGTTGGTGACTATTTACATAACGTATCATTTCACTATATGACTTATAATTGGAGTTGAAATCTTATATGACCTCAGTGCTTTTCAAAGTATTCTTCTGATAAGATTAATTTTAACTGGATATAATGAGTTTATGTTACACAGTATTTTATTTCTGGATGTATAAAATATTAATACTGACAATATAATAAAGGCTTAGATATGCATGTTTTATATAGAGAACTATTGCATAGTTTCAAGGAAAACATATGTAAAATTGTACTGGAAATGTTATAAACAGATTTCCTTTGAGTCCTGTTTCGCATATAGGTCTTTAAAAGGAAATGTGTCTGAGGAAAACTGTCTCAGAGCTACTGAAATAGGCTCTGAAGAGGCAATGTATCATAATGAATAGGACAAAAGTGTTATTTACTTATTACTTGACCAAAGTTTTTAATTATTTTCCTACATCCTGAAGATGAACCACAGAACTGAGACCTGGAGGATAGACTATTTTTATACATAACCCTAGACCGTTCACTAGCTAAGAAACATGAAGACTTTCTTATCTACTCCTGTATTGAAAGCTATTTGATTCTTAGTTTTACTAAAGCTTATTTTTTCACTTTTGGTCATAACTTCATGCAAAATTATCACTTTTCAATAATTATGCCCTATCATATGAAATGTCAAATAATAACTTGATGAAATGTTATACACAGGAGTAACAGATCTCACTAAAAAGTCTGGGACTATAGAAAATAATCTGGAAATTGGGAACCAAATTGGTAGAGTAATAAAATGGCCCTGCCTTAGCTAAAGCAAACTGATATATAGTCATGCACACTTTTTATCCTCCTTTCATAGATATACCATTGAAGGAAGATTTTTCTACAGCTGACAGTTGCCTGATACTCTTGTTGCAGTTGCCCAGTCAAAAGTACTTTTAGTCAAGGCCTCTCCAGACAATGCCAACAAGATGTGGTGAATAGATGTAGTAGTGATATTTTGTCCTTTGTTTTTTTTTTCAGACTTTATAATTTTAAAATCATTTAAAATTAGGATTTCAAAACATCCTTTCTTTTAGAGTAAACCCCATGTTCTTATTAAAAAGCCTTTAACGTGGGGTGGTGACTTTTCAAATTCAGAACATTTGCATAGTGTTCTTCCATCTACCATAAAGGCCTCAGTGAAGTTCTCGAAATATTTTCCTTACCTTCTCATTTGTAATACAGCTTAAACTAAAAGTATTTTTGTTGCCTGGGACTAATATGGGTAAAGACACCTTGAATGAATGGACATAACCACTTTATAGATACTTCAAAAAAAGTGTGTGTGATAATGATAAGGTTGTAGTGTTAAATCTGCTTAACAGTGACTGCTGAAATTTTCTAGAACAAAAGCAGTAATTTCATTAATTTATGCCTTCTATTATGGAGCAATGTTTTACTGCTCTAGAACGTGCTACAGAACTTGTAAAACAAAGATGGAATTGACATGAAGAAAGTAAAAATAAGTGAAGTAACAGAATAGTGCATCTTCTCTGCAGAAAATGTGTTGGTTTCTCTGTGGCCAGGTTTTGGTAGCAGCGGAGGGGCTGAGGGGGAGGCTTCTTTGAGAAGCTGCTGGAAGTTTCCCCATGTCCAGCAGAGCCAGTGCCAGCCAGCTCCAGGCTGGGCCCGCTGCTGACCAAGGCCAGGCCAATCAGCAGTTGAAGGAACGCCTCTGTGATAACATATTTAAGAAGGAAAGAAAAAAAAGTTAGGAGGAGCTGAAGATGGCTGCCGGAGAGGAGCAGAGTGAGAGCCTCTGAACAGCAATGCAGACACCAAGGTCAGTGAGGAAGGAGGGGGAGGAGATGCTCCTGACGCTGGAGCTGAGATCCAGCTGCAGCTCATGGGGAAGCAGCTGTCCCCCTGCAGCCCATGGAGGACCACAGGAGTGCAGAGATCCACCTGCAGCCCTTGCAAGAGCCCACACCAGAGCAGGTAGATGTTGGGGGAAGGCTGTGGCCCATGAGAGGCCCATGTTGGAGCCGGGTCCTGGCAGGGGACTGTAGCCTGTGGGGAGAAGAGCCCACTTGGAGCAGGATTCTCCTGTCAGGACTTGTGGCCTGTGGGGCCCACGCTGGAGCAGCCTGTGCCTGAGGGACTGCACCCTGTGGAATGTGAGCCCTGTGGCAGCTGTGGGTGAAGGGCTGCTGCCCATGGGATGGACTCTCACCGGAGCAGTTTGTGAGAGGAACTGTATCCTGTGAGGGATGGGACCCCATGGAATGCGGCTGGAAGGACTCTTCTTCCTCTTCTCCCCAAACAGCGGCTGAGAACAGCAGCTGACCATAGCAACCCCCCACCCCCTCGCCTTTTACCTTGACCGCTGCGGGAGAGCAGGTTGGATGTAAGAAGGAGGGGGGGGGGGGTAAAAGGTGTCTCTTATTGTCTCTCACTTTTCAGCTCTGATCTTGTTAATAATAAACTTGCCTATTATTACCACATGGGGTCTTGTTTTGCCTGTGACAGTGATTAGCAAAGAATCTGTTGTAGTCCTTATCATGAATAACGAAACCTCTCGTTATATTCTCTCTCCTCTGTTGCTGGGCAAGGAGGAGCGAGAGTGGCTATAGTGGGCCCCTGGCACTCAGCCCGGGTTAAACCACTACACATGTACACAGCAAAAGCACACATCCTTCTTAAATATGCCACAAAGAATGCTCACCAATTTAAAAGAAATTGATCATACTAATGCAATGGCAATTCAAAACTCAGTAAGCAAAGCTGTGCATCAGAATCTGTCAGCCTTTTACAAAGTCTAAAAACATTATCAATCAAACCAGTTAATTAAGCTTAAAACTTTTTCAGGGATAAGTGCTGCATTTGTTTATAGCTTAGGGTTCTTGCTGTCATGACAGAATCACAGATTCACAGAATCATTTAGATTGGAAAAGACCACTAAGCTTACAGAGTCTAACCTTTGGCTGATCATGACCCTGTTGTATTTTATGACAGGAGTTAAAGAAATGGAATTTACAATAACTCAAATAATTCTGAAAAATATGATTTCTACAGTTTTGACCTATCTTGACAGACCAAAGGGAAGGTGATGAAAACTGCAATCTTAATAAATCTCCTGAAGCTAAAGATTTAAAACTCACGCTGTTTCAAATTACTGAGGACAGTAATATTTATTTGCTGTTGAATTCTAGCCAGCATGTCATTTCAGCAGAAAACACTTTGAAAGACTTCAACTTATGACCACAGAAGTTGCAAACAAGTACTTAAGCCATGCATAAGTAGGAAGGTTTGCATAATGAACAAAAACACGAGTAAAATTGATAGCTGTTTCTGTCTTTGATTGAGCAGAAAGCTACACATGGATTGCAAGCAAAGAAAGCCTAGAAAGAACAGAAAATTAATACAGCACACACATTGTTGTCCCTGCGTGCTCGAAGGCAGTGGAACAACATTAGTCTCCATCAGATCCAGTCCTTTCCAGAAGATTTTCTCTGTAAAACAACTAGGAAGATGTGAATCTAGCTGACGTATTTCTTGTTCTCTTCTTCAAAGGAGAGTTGGGGGGCTAGCTAGCAGCAGGAAAAGGAGAGTAAAACTCATCAGCAGAGGAAGCAGTTACCAATAACAAACAGTACTAGTCACAACAAAGGATACAAGCCCTTCACAACTGTTGCCACTAGATTTATTTCCAAAACACAGGCCTATACCATTCTGAAGCAGCATTGCTATTTTCAGTCTGCTTTCTCCTCATGACCTGGTGTATAGTTGAAGGCTGAAGCTAAGCTATGCTTTCAAAGTGGTGATATGACCGACCCAAATAACTATCAGCCTATCTCAATACTCCCAGTTGACTTTGAAATCACTTCGAAAGGTGTGGCTCAGATTCTGTGAACAGCCTACTCAAGAGATCATAACATTTTCTTTCCATATTGTGTTTGTTCTATAGTTAAGTGAGATGCCTTGGTTGCCAGAGACTCATGTTCATATGGACTTCACCACTGAATAAGTGAGAGTGAGACAAATAAATCTTCTAATGACTCATGACCCCACTGTTATAATGGATTTGAATAGTTTAGTGAGAAATTGATGGGGGAAGAAAAAAAAAAAAGCAGCAACTAAGGTCATCAATGGACTTTCAGAGTTGTAGGAAACACATTTTTATATAGGTGAAAGCAGTATCTACTTTTTTGACTACAAGGTAACGGGTAGCTTACAACCACCTTTACATGTGGAACTATATAATTTAACTAGTTTAGAATTAGAATATGAATCTTTAATGGAAAAGACAAATTAGTGTTATAAAAGAAAATATTATTTCCTAAAAATCAATATGATCCAATAATTTAGGGGCAGAGGTAATCCAAGAGGATGTCTGCAGTCACTTAAAATTTTATTAACTAGCGATTTTAAGCAAGTTGAAATTGTGTAAACACACCTTATATGAATAAGAATTAATCAGAATTCTTCCAAAGCAACACTTTTTTGTAGAAAGATGATCACAGAAATATGTCCAAAACTGAATACTTCTGGCAATATTTATAAAGATCTAAAAAAAGAAGTATTTCAACACTTTGTGATTAAAGAACTTTCCTTTTCATGCAAATATTCCCTTGAAATAAGAAAAGCTGAAAAAATGTCAAAATAAAACATTTCAGTAGGCTGAAACTAATGAAAGCCCTAAGGTAAAACAATCATGATTTCATTTTGTGAAATATTTCTATAAAAAACTGTGTTATATTATTTTTGAAAAAAGAACAACAAAAGAAAATTTCATATGACTCACAAAATGCAAAATAGACCTGTCTTATAAATGAACTAATAGCACAGGTTGTCCTTTGTTGTGCTGGCCATCTTCCAAAAGGGATAATTACATTCTGCCTACCTGTTATCTTCCTGCTGTTTTTCTTGTAAGATGTATTTTTTGTTACATCCTGTTCCAAAATATTGTTAATGATGCTGTCTCCATGACACCGTTTTTTAATTTTCTTTTTTTTTTAATATTAAAAAATACACTTTCTATGGAATGCCTGTCTTAAAATATAACTAATTTTATAGCACCAGATCTCTCTCTTTTTGAGCCTTCAGCAGTACGAAATAAACTTTGTAAAAAACTCCACAGAACCTGTCATGCTAGAAAAATCTGGGTTTTAATAACCTCAAGAACATCCAAAATAAAATTAAATCTAAAGAATCCTTCTTAAGGAGCTAATGTAAATTATGACAAAAGATTGAATTGTACATTTATGTACCACAAAAAGAAGGATTTAATTCTTATGTAAGCTTTCTTTAATAAGGTCTCAAGCATTTGAAATATCTATGGTATTACGTATTCATATGAACAAAAAAATCCACTGCCTCCATTGATTAGTTCTCTACATACTCTTGATCAGTATCTATATTAGCAAAATTGAAAAATATTGGAGTAAACTTTTATATATATCAACTTTATTTAAAGCTTGAAATTCTACTTTTTAAACACTTTCCTATAGCACTACACCAAAATGCTATTTCATTGTTAAAATTCTAGGTCCAGCCAGGTTCCCAGTACGTGTACCTTTAGTGCTAGAACTCCTATTGGATTGGTTTCCACCTTTATCTTCCATGCAAATCTTCCAATGCTTATATGCAAGTATCTTTTCTGATAAGCTTAAATACCTGTTCTGGAAGACAAAGGACTTTTGTCCCATTCCAGTACTTTGTAGCTACTGGGATTTCAGCCATTCATATTGTCCTACATTTCAATTTCTAAAATTTAAAGCAGTTATACTTTATTGCTAAGCTTCAGAGTTGAAATATATTTATGAATAATTCCTGGTTAACCACAAATTCAAGAAATCCTAGCCAATGGGAATTATGAAATAAATGTGCAGAAATAAATATGCTGACTGTTCTCTGGGCAGTGGGCACAAGTCCTTCTGTAGAGAGTAACAGTAAGTGGTGTTTTGATTTTAAAACATTATATTTTTCATTTCCTTCTTTCTTTTCAGGAGATGCGCTGTCAGATCTTACTAAATGAGCTAGCTATTAAAAAGACAGATTCAAACATTGTTTTTAATAGGTGTGAAATCAAAAATTTTTAAATTGTTCCTAAGTTTCAGCATATGCTCTCAGGAAAGGTGCATCTCCTTCCAGCAGGCAATTTGAAACTGATATTTAATAATAATTTTTGAGTGTATTTAGAACAATGTGTTCTCCAAATCTTTGGCATGCCTGGCTTTCATATGATAATCAGAACTGCCATATGTTTAAGAGATTTGCTTCTCACGTAACTGCTTTAACTTGCAGAAATAATCAGCGTGACTCAAAGCCAAATTCAATAGCTTGATGAAAAGAACACTCATGAAGCAACTGTCCATCAGTTTTACATACTGTGAAAAAATTGTTTTCATTTTACTGCAATTATTTTGAGCAGTTGTGTGTTCACAGCATTCTGTTTCAAAGTTCCTTTTGAGAATAGAGATTAAAAATGAAATAGCTATTCTATTCATAAACAAAATTCAAGTCACTATAGATAGCACTCAAATTACATATACAGTTAAATTAGAAATGGAGTTATACATAGACCAAATCACAATGTTACAAAACCTAGACTTGAGCCACAAATGAAAACCTAGTGTAGAAATGCTTTGCTGAATGAAAAAACCTGACCAGGAGTTTCTCACCAAATCAGATGTAGTTTCCTTATGTTTCTGCTTGAGTTTTGGCTCAAATGTAAACCATGAAAAGGATTATTTTGTGGACATGATTTATATGCACTAAAGCAGACATTTAGTGTCTTCATTAGGAAAACCTGGGGTTTAGTCTTCGAATGCATGACACAAAACACTAAATCTTTAAAATCACTGCATTTGACTAAGCCACAAATGAACTTCACCTGCTGGTATACCTTAACAAAATAAAAGAGTATAATTTTCTGTAAGAGGTAACTTCATTTCTTATCCTATTTCCACATGAACTGTAAGAATGAAAGACAATAAAGGTAACTTGTTAATGTACTTCTATTAATGTTACGATTGTACATAAATGTTTTTATTATAATTGTCAATATTGTGGTCTGAATATTGCTAATCAGCTGTACGCATAAACCATATTTAGTGTTTTCTACCCATTTGTCTGGTATTAAAACTATATTAATTATTCATTACCTTTACAAAAGACTATGTTATATCATACTTTGTATTTTTATTATATTGTATCAATATATCATTTTATCAATATATCACTTTCACATATATACCATAAAATTTTTACTCATAGAAGAAAAAAATGGCAATATTTTTACCTAAATAAGCATTTTATGACAAATAAGTTCAATAATAAAGAACTGTTTATGTTTTTTTGTAAAGAGGAACTAAAAGTTACATTTTAAAAAATCTGTATCTCAAAAAAATACTTTGTAAGATTTTTTTTTTCCTCTGGGAATTGGATAGTTTAATATCCGAATTGGGTTTTATACCAACTTTAGTGATTAAGCTTGACTTTCTTGTTGTGAATATATTCTAGTAAGGAAGGTAATTTTACTTCCTTCTAAGTTAATGTCCTTGCAGCTTTTAAATAAGCATAAAAATAAAGGGGCATCGGATGAATTATTTTGTACTGGTGTTATCTTCTATTATTACTAGGATGTCAGAAATGAGGTAGAGCTGATTATATATCATATAGTCATAAAGCATTATATATAGATATGTAGCAGGTACATACCTTTGCTTATTTTGGTGCAGTTTTAAAACACATTCTTAGAGCACACAAAAAGAGCCCAGGGAGCTAATTAATACAAGAGCTGATCACAGTCTATTGACTGAGCAAGAGTGATCAGACCATAATTACATTTAAATGTTAGGTGCTTTCAAGAGTTAGTCACATAATCCTTCAGGAAAGGAGGTACTGGAAAAATGTGACAGGTCCTAAAATTAACATCAAAGATAGCCGTATCTTAGAAGTAACATGAATGTTACTTAAGGAAATGATAATACGTTTTCAGGAGAAGCAATATAATTATCTCACACCTTCCTAGCTTGGATTTTTTACACCTTCCACCGAAGCTGCTAATGTTGACCATTTTGACAAACCATACAAACAGTAGGAATTGCATATATTATCTTTTTTTTTTTTAATTATTAAAATTTACATAACCCACAGGTTTTTACCTTTTTTTCCAATTCTCCTCACCATGTAACTGGAAGAGGGTGGATGAGCAAGTGCCTGAGTGGTACTTAGCCACCTGCTGATGCAGCAATTTTGTTGCAAGATTGGTGGCAATATTAGAACAAGAAATTGCCCCCTTTCCTTTTCCACAGACAGTACATCATACTCATCTGAGTGTGTAAGCATTCTCTCACTTGTGTAGACCCCCTGTAGATTGTGCAGGAATCATGTGTTCTATACTTTATACTTTTATTTGCAAGGATCTAACTTCCAGTAAAACCACAGTTAGGTACTTGAACACCTTCTGCATCTGAATCTAGAATGACGATGACCCTGCGTGAGCCCCTTGCTATGGAGTACACAGTTGAGTCTTGTGCCCCCATACCTTGCGTAGTTCACAGGAATGTTCAGTGACACAGTAGGAGGGTAAGGGTAGATGGTACATTCACAGGATTTCGCTTAATGCCAGATGAGGATCTTTCTCTTTCCATCTGTTTGCAATGTGTAGCTGCCCACTCAGACTTGCTATGAAAAACTAAACTGTGATCATTTCTCGTCTATAGTCAATCAACAAAATATAGGTTAACGTGAATACTTTCCTGAAGATTTTTTGAGAAACACATGATATGTTTAGAAGTATAATGGCTCAAGCAAGATAGCCAGAAAAAGATTCATTTGAGAATCTTTATGGGATTTTCGAGTGAGTTAGATTCCTAGCACAGTCTGAACTGAGCACATTTAAGCTCTGGTCTTTTGATGCTGAAGTACCACTAAGCAAGTTCAGAAACAGAATTTCCCAGAAAATATTAGTGCAAGAATCCACTCTAGAACAAAGTGTATGTGTCTTTACTGAGAGCAGTTCTAGCAGACCAAGTCCTTTTGCAGTTCCAGTTCAATATATTCACCTACAGCTTTACACATATCAACACTTTAAAAATATTACCTTGATTTCCTGTAAATGAAACTAGTCAGACAACCGAAGAAGCAAATATGTGGAAAGTCAGGATTAATCCACGACATGCTACTTTTCTTACATGCTACTTTTCTTATGTACATTTTTTCCCATTTATTTCTTAATTTTGACTCTTCAGCAGATAAAAATTAATGCATTGTATATGATAACTTCCAATCCCTTTTCCTGTGAAATCAACAATCAAAGTAATAAAGGTTATTGTAAAGGTTGTGGGTTTAGGGGTTTTTTAGCTGTGTATGAAATTGGACTTTTAAAAAGATAATGAAGAAAGAGGTAGAGACACAGCTAAAACAGAGAAGAAATTATAGAATCATGACTACAATAAATCCCCTGAGGCTCAAGCTGGATTAAGATTCTCTGTACTGAACCAGATATTCAGAGATATCTGCCTGGAACATTTGGGACTCCATACCAAGTAAAGTGAGTGCAGGAGTCAGAGGAAATGGTGGAGACCTCTTGAGCAATTGCCTATTACTTGGCTCAAATCTGTAGTTTGTTCTTTTACACACTGAGAACAAGGATTACCATTTTCTCTCTTTTTAAAAAGATCAATGGATCCTTTTGAATGATTTGAATTTTTTAATGGAAAGTTTGTTTCTATATCTCTGTCTTTGGTACTTAATTTTCTCCTTCCATTTTGATTCACCTTCACCTTCCTCTGTGCCTCAACTTGTCAAAATTGTTGAATCTGGTTTTAGATAGAGACTAACACTGTGGCTCAAACAGTATCTTGCAGGGGTTTTTTGTTTGAGTTTTTTCTTTATCTAACAGCTTGTTTACCACAAAGCATAAAAAATCGAGTTGGAGTTTTAGAGTGGATAGATTTGTTTGGGAGCATGGTGCTTAGATTTGTAACTTCCACCAAAGTCTATTTTATTAGTTTTTGATATTCTCATATCCCTAATTTTAGTGGCATAAAATTACAGTGTAACTTTTACAGAGGAAGGCACTAGTGGCATCATATGTATTTTATAGGATATAAAAAATTGTTGATCAGCTTTTTTTTCAAAAAATCTGGTTGATTGTTCCATTTTCTTCCAACATCTTTCTCATGGCAATTAATGCAGAATCGCAGTACTATAGAATGTATTTAATATATTGATAAAAACATTAATCAAAGTCTATCAGTTAGAATCTCACTGCCAGCTCCCATTCATTTCGTGTGGAAGATGGCATTTTAGATAATAATTTGAGTGGCAATGTTCAGATATTTGCCATCAGAATACAGTAGTAACATAATCTGGATAGTCAGTATACTTAAGTTTTAATATAAAACGTGAAAATACTCCTTCTATGTATGTAATGCCAAAATTTCATGTTACTGTGTTTGAATACATCTTTGGCAAGCAAATGTGCCAATATGACAGGAGCAGCTGAGACAATGTTTTAGCTATTTCATATAAAATAACATTGATGCATATTTTGCCTTGGAGACAGATGTATCTGTGCACCAAATTAGTTCTCTGAGCTGGTATTACTTGCACATTGTGTTGACAGATTTGCCTTTTTCTTGAGAATGCAGGTTTGATGGTTTTCCTCCTTTTCCTATACAATCAAAAAAAATAATCTGAATTCTTACATGCATTGAATGGATGATGCTTAGTCTCTACCACCTAACACACTGCACAGATCCACATTTCACAGCAAAAGCTATTGTTTTGTTGCAGCTTCTGAGATATTTTTAGGCATTTGTGCTTTACTATGCTAGGGTCTTTTAGCTGTGGGGAGTTTTTGCACCTTATTCCTTCCTAATTTTCTAATACGCTTATTATATTGCTTACAGCCTTTCGTTTTCACTTGAACTTTCCAGAGTTCAAAATGCAGTTTTTGTAACACAGTGCCTGGCAAGTCACTGATTGATATAAAAAAGAAAAAAAAAAATTAATCAAATCTCTGAAAAGGTGCATCTACTCAACAGACAAATATGTTGAGAATGCCAGCTTCAGAGAAAGGGTTAGAAGTCTTGTTAAGACTTCAGGTCCTACTAACCTTTTTAACAGATGAGAAGCAAAAAATAAATAAAAAACCTATACAAGTAGAAAGGAAGAAAATTAAAATCTCTGAGTCTGGCCAAGTATGATAAAATGGTGTGAATCAAGCCATGATCTGATTGGTGGCTGAACAATTATCAGGAGGTAGATAAACTGTTGTATGGCATTCTCAGCTTTGTATACTTGAAGACTTTTATACCTACCAGGCCTCAAAGGTGTCTGCCAGATGTCTTGATTGAAAATTTAAAGGGCAAGTCACAAAAATGAATCCCTGAATTAATCCCTAGGGTTTTCATAACAAATGCTTGAACTGCTTAGTGTACTGCAAAATAAAAAAAATTAACATATTAAAAAAAGAATATATAATTCTGTAAGCCTTGCATAAAAATATTGGTTTTGTCTCATGCACAATTTTTATCTACAAAGATAAATGTGCTTTAAACTTGAATAAATAAGAATGTGCTGTTTTCAATTGATGACATTATAGGCTTGAATACTGGAAAGTAATTAAAGGACATAATACCCCATTATAAGAGATCAATATGTACTTGAGACCAAGACAGGATCTATTTCTGAAATGATATAGCACACACTGATTTCTATCACATTTTCAGTATTGATCTGAAAGTAAGCTTGTTGATTTGACTTCACAGCTTGTTGTCTGCAGAGGTTTGAAGACTGCCTGCGCCTCCAGAGTGAAATTAAAGTCAAGGCTGTTTGCATGTCTACATAAACTGCTGTTGGCAGGTCTCAGTCACAGGATCTTCAGTAAACAAGCTGTGTACTCCTTTGAAATTATCAGCTCCAGCTCTGTTTTGACAATTTCTTAGAAACTTATTTTCATGAGAAATTCTTCGATGGGAATGGTGAGTGCAAGAAGCATACAGTTGTAGCCACTTTCTCTTACAAGTTGTTTGTTCGTTTATATATGAAAGAAGCTTGTTACAGTATTCTGATCAGAAAAATGCTTGTGTGGAAGTTTTGGCAGTGATTTTTAATTGGCTTTACTACAACTAGATATAGTTGGTATAAGCAATATTTAAATAAAAATAGCTGAATTAAGGGAATGACAAGGAATCATTGCAGCATTTCTTAGTAAAAAGATGGCCAACAGATAAGACCAATATAATTTTTCTTAGTCTATTGGAATTAGAAACTCCAGAAAGACACATATAGACTCATTTACACAGGTCCATTCACAGTATTTCATTTCACCCCATGAAATACGGGAACAAGATCTTTGGACAGTGGCTGTTGGCAATTACAGTCATTGGTAATGTTAGAAGTTGGGCCCAAAAAACTTCCTCCAATTCTCAAAACTACTGTCAAGCTTCTAAGAAACATTTCAAGTCCACAGATTCAGGAGACAGTAGTTAGTTGTTATTCTAACACCTGGAAAAGCTTAAAGCTTTCTTCAAGATATGACAAGACAAGACTGATGATACCAAATAACGTGCTTAAAAGATCTTGGGATTTACAAGACAGACAGAAGTTCTGTCACTTATTTGTACTAAGTTTCTGTATGTAACTTTGTTACATAAAAGAGGAAGAAAAGAATATATTTCTCTCTTCTTCCCACGCACTTGGCATTTCAAAGTTATATGCCAGTTTGAAAGACCTGGGTTCAAATCTGAATTTTTGTATTTGTGATCTTCTGATCATCATTACCATGAGGTTAAGCTGTTCTGAAATGTCATCCATCACGCTTCTAAAGGGCTCTGGATTCCCTGGGTCAAACTCAGTGTCTTGTGTGCTGATTGCAGGTGTTGTAGAGTTGAAATAATTACCTATAAAACATTCACACTCTCTCAGAGGAAATGAGATATTTGTGGGAGACAAGAGAGAGGAATAGGCTCCTGTGGGTATAGTGAACCTTGAATTTTTTGACATGAGGCAGAACAGCTTCATAAGAAATGGTTGGAACTAAGAGTGCTCCTCTCTGCTGAGTACCTTCAACCTGCTGATTGGGACACTCCTATGGGAGGTGAGATGTGGGGTTTGGTGACCTGGACTCCCATGTCCTATAGGAGGTCTCTGATGCTCCAGTAAGAAATGAAAGGATCACTGTAACAGATCCTCCTCTAACCATCTCTTACAAAGATTAGTGAGTCATGTTCCATTTAGAAGGAAATATATATATTCAGCAAGAGGGTTTGATGAACAGAATTGCATCTCAGTAGCACAGAGCACTAAAAAAACCCACTGCTTTTCTGAGTTTATCTGTAGGTTTAGGTAGATTCCCACTGAGGATACTTGTATAGTTTTGGGCCCTGTTCTGAGCTGCCTAATTTTCTTTAGACTGAGGGGTAGCCCTAAGTCATTTGATCAAAGAATGTAGATTCTGTTTGCAGGATCAGAGACCTCAATCCCTTTTTTCACTCTTTTTCAAAATTTCTATATTTATTTTTCCACAAAGGAAAAATAGAAGTTATTGAATTTAAAAAAACAAACAAACAACCTTTTTAAAGGGATAATGCCTTTTTCTGCAAAGAATCACTCACTTCTTTGATAATATATAACTTGTACTTGTATTTTATCTATTACCTGAAGCTTTCTTGTTATATTTCCATAAATTGTGCTTTTAGGTCAGAATCAAAGTTGCAAAAAAAATTCCATCAAGAATCCTAAAAAACCAAAAACTGTTTCAAAGAGGATAAACAATGTTTTATAATTTTGTTTCTTAGCTTTATAAGTCTCTGTCCCTTAAACTTGAATTTGCCTTGATTTCCAGGTAGATTTGGTTTTAGTTTAGTTGTGATTTGCTTATTCTGATAGTAAGATACCCCTTCATGGAAAGGTGTAGCTTCTTAAATTAGGCAAATCTATGTAGTTCAATTCTCTTGAGAGTTATGATGATCTGCACAAAATAAGAGTCCTACCCAAAGCTGAGTTTATCGTGAATATTTTTCTTCTTTAAAATCTGAAAAGGCTTAATTACATTTTGTCTAGATTCCCAATAATGCGGTACAGCTGACAATCAGTTTCTACTGCTGTCTAATCACTATATGCTACAGACAGCAAAACAAAAGATTAGTAATTTACTCCCATGCCTCCCTGCTTCTTAAATCTACAAGATTAAATGTTTAAATGTAGCAGTTTCTACAGTAGCTTAATATTCAAGGAGCATTTACTCAGTTAAATCACTTAAGTGGCTTAAGGAGGTTAATGAAAATACAAAAGACCTTCAAGCTTCCTAAATTGAAGCTGGTGGGTGATTTCCATAAGCTAAGAAATACAAGACCTTAGACATTTCAAGAGGGTGGTGTAAAGGTCCTTTACCTGATCCATTTCACAGTAAAAGAAGTTTGGATTTGCTTATTAAAAAACATTCAACAAATGTTGCAGGATTTTTTCAGTGTAATAAATCAAAGGATGCACAGCATAAATTATAATGCACAGAGACATTTTATTAAAATTAAAATTCTGATTCTGAATATGTAGGTGCATAACCAAGAATGATGTGACTACAGCTCCATTTTAAAAAGTCAGTTAAGGTAGTTCTTGAATTTTACTCAATTCTGAGAGACAGTCACTTGGAACCAGCATCTCTAAGGAATCCCACCCATTCTGAATTGCCCTTGGAAAAATGTGCCTTACTTTTGCAGTGAATTTATTCAAGTGATCTCTGTTCTTCAGTAAACCTAAAAGTATGAATTCCTGTATCACAATGAAGGCATAAAAATATTGTAATGATTTCTCAGAGAAACCAAATATGAAACAAAGTTGCTGCCATATCATCCAGCAAATGTGTATATATGAGGTCAGATGTAGCCTACTTTTATATTTCCTTCTTCAAGCCAGTTCAAAGAGCAGATATTAGAACAAGACAACATTAAATAGCGGTGGTGTAAAACCTCCTTTAAAAAATATTCTCATTCTTGATATCTTTTGCTTTCATGCTGAAAAGATCCTGTCATCATATTTATATGCAACTTAAAATATTCATCAACAGATGTTTGAACACTACAACATTTTTTTCCTTTGATCATCTTCTTACAGTAATGTATAGTTATAAAATTGCCATCACATATCTAGCAAAAACATGAAATAAATTTAATAATTTCTTAATGTAAAAGAAATAATAAGAAATAAAAACGAGTGTAAAGGTTTTTTTTGATTGTGCATTTAGTTCAGTATTAGCCAAAATCTAATAATAAAATGATAGATGTTAAGGTTAGGATTAAATATTCTACTGTAGAAGTACATATAAAGTGTTCTCTGATTTTCCGCAATATGATTTTGGAACCTCCCTATTTACATGTATTTCATTATTTTTTTTTCAGATTAAGCAGCAGTTCAAGAAAATAAATTAATTCTAAACATTTATTAGGCAAAATACTGCTGTTATTGTTTTTGCCAAAATTCACTAGATATAAATTGTATTCATTAAATAAAAAGTATTACTAAATCCTATGGAGAACTGATGCACCTATAGTCTTTTTCTGCTGTAAGTCTTCTAACTTTCCTATATATTCTAAATAGATCGACTTAGTTTCTCACTAATATTCTTTCCTCAGGGGAAGATCCCTCATTTTGTAGAGCTTATTAATACTATAGGCTGAAACTAAGTAGGCTACACACCTGTAATTATTTAAAAAATATTTGCATGAACATTTGTCTTTTCAGGGTCAGTTTGCATTCCAGATGGATATTCAGATCAGCTTTTTTTATACTTACTGATTTACCCAGCTGCCCAACCACTACCTGCTTGGCATCCAGAATCACATCTCATATCTCATCATTTGTGTGGATGTTGTATGTCATCACTTCACTCTAAAAAACATCTAAGATCCCAACTCCTCTCAATTCTTAGCAACTGTGTAAATAAAAATGCAAAGGATAATTGTGGAGGGGGAGCAGGAATAAAGAGGGGAAATAAACTCTTTCACCTGTGAAACTTCAGTCTGTGCTGCTAGAAAGAAATAGGTTTGACTTGGCTTCTATCCATTTCTTAACTTACATCCCAAAATTGTCATGGATAATTTGATCCAAATGGATTGCTTTAGTTTCAGGAGGGAAAACATACTGCTCAGCTAGTGAAAAAGAGTGAATCACCTGTAAGTTATTGAAAAGTCAGACTGCCTCCTGGGTCAAGGTTAGGGTAATTAGCTGGTAAGCCTGAACTGTGTGATTTGCCTGAGGAGAAACAAATGAATTTAGTTTCCCCATTTTCAGCATGATCGTTGTTGCATTCTTCCTGAATCCAACAACTTTTTCCTTACACATGACTGGAAAATAACTTTCCAACTGCTAAAATACTAATATTTCTTTCAAAGACAGTAGTGGGTATCAGCAGTCAGCTCTATTCAGGAATGTTTCTAATTTCTTGCTGATCTGCTACACTTTTCACACTTTTTACCAATGACTTTGCAACTAAGTCAGCTGTATCTATATTATACATGCCTTTTATTTTTCAGTTTCTCATATTTCTCAGTAAATACAGAGACCTGAGTTATTTGCATCAGCATGTTCCCTGAGCTTCTGTCATAAAAGTACATTTATTTGTGCTTCTTGTCTCTTACTCAGTAGTTTTTTGGGGGTTTTTTGTATTGTATTTTTAAATGTTAGCTATTTGCTGCAGCTTTATACATGTGTAAAAATGCCCTTTTAAAAATTACAGACATTGAATTGTTTAATTGTCTCTGGTAAAGACAGCAGAATCTGACCTCATTATTGTACCTTAGCTTTCTAGAATGATCACATCAAAGGATTAAACTCAGTCTAAGCAGTCAGTTCTACTTGGTGCACTAGACTACTGCGAAAATTCAAATTAAGGTTATTTCTGTTTGTGATTCTTTAGTAAGAATCTTTGCGCATACACATTTGCATGTATGTACACACAACCTTTGAAGTGTGAAGAAGTAGTAAAAGAGAAGATTAAGATTCTACCTGCTTTGGTCTAGAGGTCGGCACATATGCTTTCCGGAGTTTCTTTCCAATCCGTATTATTCTGTAATTTTCAGATAGTAATGGATTCTGCTGAGAGTTTCAGCAAATATTTTTGTGATAATCTATGAATAATCCTATTGGATTCTTCTTCATGCATTAGAAATGGTACAAAGACTTCTCGTGTATTTAGTGTTAGTATTCTCACTAATAGGATAAAGATCTTTTTTGCTATATATTGCACAAACGCATATGGAAAGACAGCCTAAACTAATTTGAAGGGCCTGTTTGTGGAAATAGAGACATTTAGGCTTTGGTTCACATGGCATTTCTTCCAGGGGACTGCAACCATGGCGTTAAAGAATGAATACATACAGCAACATGTGGGACTGATTGTCAGCAGAGATGGACAGTGAAGAACAAATGTTATTGAATAAAGCTGTTAAGATTATTTTGTCACTCTGAGCTAGCACAGAAGTTGTTTGCTAAAGCTTTTTGTCCACATCTAAATGTGCAAAATATAACTGGCATTTATCAAAAAAAAGAAATTTTCTTAATTCATGTTGAGCAGCAGTCTATTATAGAAATGAAAAGAGTTTGAGAAACCTAGAATCCAGCAGGTGGTTGTTGCTTTCTTCTCCTATGAAACACATTGACTCCCAACCCTTATCCAATTGCACAGGGTCCAGGACAGTATCTCTTCAAAAAAAGAAAAAAAAGGTAAATCCACAAAATTCGTTTGTGAATGTGGGAAAAATGCTCTCTTTGGGGGGAAAGTTATTTAAAACTTCTGTAGAGAAAGATTTATGTTTTTTTATTAATCAGGCAGTACCCTAAAGTCAAGTCTGACCTTTCCAGATCATGCCCTGTGGTTACCACTAAATTGGCTGTTTATTCTCACAGTTGACTTCGTTAAGAAACTATACTATGAGCTACCTTGAACTTTTACGAAGTAAGGGGCTTATATATCAGCAAATCTGTCATTTTCAGCATAGTATAAGTGTATCTTGTTTCTGTTTGCTTTCTTTTAGTAAACAATCTGTCCTTTTCCATTTCACATTTTCTTGCCAAAAAATATATCACAGTTGCTTGAATTAATGCCTAGCAGAACTGAAGGGTGAATTTCTTTGTTTCCCCTTGGGGGAAAACATGTGAACACACAAACACATGTATGCACACAGTATCAGCTACAGCCTGAGGCTTAACAGCAGCCAGTTTAAATTGCTTCAGGACAGATTTTTTCTGTAGAACATTTTTATGCTATTTTGTTATTGGTGATTTGTGATAATATTTCTCTGTCTCTATTTGTAATCTTTAAATCATTTTCAAAAGGCCTGAAAACCTCTCCAATTTATTCAGCTTTAAATACTTTAATGCTGTCACTGAGTTTGGAGAAAGCAATTGTCAGTTTGAAAGCAAATGAAGGAAAGCTAGTAGGCTTATGTTGTGATTATCAAAGCAAATTTAATACACATTTAGATACCATGCCAGGCCATTCAGAATCATTTCAGCTTATTGGCAAATTTGCATTAGAGTACATTTAGACCTAATCAACAATCCATTCAATTTAACGTTCGGTACTTAGCTTTAGGATAGGATGCATTAGGACCACATGATCTTAGTGGTATTTATATGCCACACAAAATACACCAGGTGCTTCAGAGATCAGGATTAATATGCAATTTTATTCCTAAGGAATCTGGTATCATAGACAACCTATCTGGTACAAAGATGTCTCTCCTAAACCTGCTTTTACAGGTGGGAAAGAAAGTGTTTGATCTGTTTCCTTCAGCTTATCACAATGCTGTGAAACAGAAATATTTTCATGTCCTGATGGGACAGCCACACTGATATAACAGCTAAATTATCTACCAGGGTAATGTGGCTGTCTTGCATCAGAAGATTATGACTGATAACATTATCATCCTAACCAGACAGATATTGTTCTTTACACTTTATTCCCCAGCATTCTGTTAAGTCATAAAAACCACAACAAAGTGACTGGATTGTCTTTGCTAGAGGTGGAAAAAGCAAGGCATTATGTCATAGCTAAGTTCCAGTACATTAATGTAATTTGGGTAATATGACTCCATGGGCAGGGTGTGAGAGTGACGGCATATTTTTCTGTATGTTACAAGGGATAAAATAGCTTTAAACATATGTATGTGTTCTGTATATGCCATCTAGACGTATTATAATCATCTGGGATCATCATCCCATGTTCAGACATGGCACGTTTGTTGTAGGTTAGTCTCAGCTGGCAGACCAGCATCCCCACAGCTGCTTGCTTACTTTCTTCTCTTCATTGGGATGGGGTAGAAAATAGAGGGAACAGGAGTGTGAAAATTCAAGAGTCAAAATAGAGACGGGAATCACTCAACAAATGCTGCTATGGGCAAAAAAGACTTGACTTGGGGAATTTCACTGAGTTTATTGCCAAGTAATATAGCTATGTGATTACTGTTTGGGAAGCTAACAAAAAAAAAAAAGACAAACACTAAAACACTCTTAAATGACTCTTTGTCATACTCCACTTCTAGTACCACTTCACCTCAGATCCTTTTCTATTCTCTGCTTTTCTCTTCATTCGGGTCACTTCTTTTCCTGACTTGGCTCTTATTCATTTGCCTCAATATGGAAACAAGCAGTGTTGGGCTCCTGACTGCTCTCTGCTACTCCTATCTTTTCACTCTTTTTCTGCTCCAATGAGGGTTCTCTGTCGGCTGCAGTCTCTTTGGGACTATCTGTTTTGCTGTGGAGCGCCTCCTCCTCTGACCTTTGTGTTCTCTTTGCTTTTTCTCTCTTTTCCTCCTTCATCTTCTATCTGTCCAGCATTTCTTCCTTTTTTAAAGATGTTTTCCAAGAGGTGCCACCAACTTGGCTGACTGGCCCAGTGGTGTCCTGTGTTGGGTCAGCTGGAGCTGTCTGGAACTTTCTGTTTCCAATTAAGGCAGCATCTGGACTCCCAACTGCAGCCCCCCCACTACAATCACCTTGGTGACTACAGTTTATAGTTCTATATGGCTGATTTGTTTTCCCTGAGTCTCTCTACGGCATTAAACTAGCTGTGCCATTTCAAGGCTTCTTGTAGAGGTAGGAATCTGAGGCCTGTCATAGACCAGCTGATCAGATCTTTCCCCACAGTTTAGGATGTGAGGCAGGCTTTGACTTTGCCCAGATCTGGATGCCTAGACCTTTCCAAACTGGCAAAAGTCCTCTTCTGAAGAGGCTCTAGTTTGTTGCCATAACTGTGCAGATAAATGTTTGAAAAATGTTGTACATTTTGCTTATATGGCAAGACTTCCCAGAGAATAAAGCATGAACAGCAGTGTGCTCTGAGGGCCTCTGTGAGAGAACATGATAAAAGCATTCAATAGGAAGGTATGCCTCTTTGCATTTCTTGGTGTTTCCTAAGATCAGAGTCTTTAATAATAAACTAATAAAAGAGAATAGCAAAAGCTGTTCAGGTTTCACCTTATTTTCAATGGAATTTCCCAAATGCGGAAATAAAAGGATCCAGAGAACTGTACACCAAGTAGCCTAGCTTAATTAAGTTAATAGAGCAATTAAACCATCATTTTATAAGCATCTAGAGTATAATAAGGTGATATGAAACGGACTGCATGGATTTGTCAAACACAACTCAAGTTAATTTTACTTTGTCTTTGAAAGACAGCTGACCTAGTCATTAAAGCTATCTTGTACATTTCCATGTTAGCAAAAGTTTTTGATATCCCCCCCATACGATGCTGTCATGAACCAATGAGGAAAATATGGTTTAATAAAACAGCAGTGTGAGAAAGACAAAAAATTTAAAAACACTTCATTGTCCCGAAAGATTAGGTCACACGGATGAACAGATCAAGCAGGGTCCCATGCAACAGGACAAGATGGGGGCAAGCTATCTGGAAAGAAGCATGGCAGAGAAAGATGTGGGGGTTATGCTTGATACCAAGTCGAACATGAGCCAGCAATGTGCTCTTGCAGCAAAAAGAAGTCTGATGACATTCTGGACATCAGGAAGAGGAAAGTCAAGGAAAGTAATCCTTAACCTCTGGAAAGCACTAGTTAGATCACACTCTGAGTACTAGGTCCACTTCTGGGCTCTCTAGTCCAAGATGAATACATAGCAACTGGAGGGAATCCAACAAAAAGCCACTAAAATTATTAAGGAACAGGAATATCTCTCCTATGTGAAAATGCTGAGAGAGTGGGGCTTGGGGAGATCACATCATCATATCAGTGTATACCTGAAAGGAAGATGTAAAGAAAAGGGAGCTAGGCTTATTTGAGTAGTGCCCAGTGACAGAATCAGAGGCAGTAGGGCTGGACTGAAACATTGAAGGTTCCATCTGAAACATCAAGAAACACTTTTTTTACAGTCAGAGTGAATAAGCACTGGTACAGGCTGCCTGGGAAGATTGTGGAGTCTTTTTACTTGGAGACACTCAAAAGCCATGTGGATATGTTCCCTGAGAGCCCGCTCGAGGTGATTCTGTTTAAGCAGGGGCATCAGATCAGATGACCTCCAGAGGTCCTTTCCAATCTCAAGCATTCAGTGATCCTGTTCTACATAGCATGTACTTGTCATGCAGATGATGAATGACAAGTCAATGCTTTCATTAAGGAAATGAATAGTAGGTAAACAGCAAGAAATAATGCAGGACATCAAACTCAGAAGAAATTCAGGGGAACTGAAAGCCATTAAACTCCAGCATGATCTTGAGAAGCTGAAGAAATAAGCTGCTATCAACAAGATAAATTTAAAGGGATAATGTGTTACACTTATTATAAAAATGTAAAACACAATTTAAATTTGGCCAACAACTGGGAAATAGCTGGCTTGAGAGCAGCCCTGCAGGAAAATGATTGGGATATAGTAGACATCAAGCTAGATGTGAAAAAAAAAAAAAGGTATTTTGAATTACAGTTATGGATCTCATTGAAACACAGAATACAATTGCTCTTTTCTATTTAATATTAGTGCAGCTTAACAGTACTGACTACCTGCTATAAGCCACTNGGAGATGAAAGGAGAAAGTTATGCACTAGGTATTAGAGTAGTAATATCTACGTCTTATGTAAGAAATGAAGCATCAGAAATGAGATAAATTTAAATTAACAATGCATGTAATTGCAAAATGTTACCAAAAACTGGAGCAAACATTCAATGGAATTTTAGGAGTCTTTGCAAATAAACAGTTCAGAGGGGTTTTTTTTGTTTGTTTGGTTGGTTTTTTTAATGTGCCGTTTTCCATCAGCACAGCAGTAATAGTAGAATAAAGGACTGGATGTGGCACATCTTCACTAAGTATGGTCTAGATAATATTTACCAGTTCACTTTATGTCCTGCAGTTCAATTAAAAGAAAACTTTAATTATTTTCCTATGAGTTTACACCTTTAAAAACATAATTTTATTTATTGTCTAAAAAAAGTTAATAGTGAGTTTGAGAGAAAATATTTTTACTTGCAGTTGGGCTGTCTTTCATTTAAGGATGTGTGATTTGCAAAGAAGACATTTTGTTGGTTGGTTGGTTGTTTTTTTTGTTTAGTGACTAGAGACTGAGAGAACTGCATTTACATTACAAATAATTTGAAAATTCATTGATGACTTTAAATTTTCAGTTCCTCCCCTCTAATGGTGTTCATTAATGGGGTACAAATTGTATGACCTTAATTCTAAGTACTGAACCAACTTATGTTTAAAATCATCTATATGGATAGGAAAAAAAAAAAAAAAAAGAAAGGTTTTGAGATTTTTTCAAAAGGTGAGAGCAAAAGACTAACGTACACCTGTATGTTTACAATATACATTTGTACATTTACATATCTGCTGATCAGAGATCTGTAAAATGTATGTAAATGTATGTAGAAGCTTTATATAGTAGTTTTCTTTCTTTATATTTCTAATCAAAATCTGTTCTGGTAAATGATTTTTTAGTCTAATTAAAAAAAATGAAATGTGTCAAATAAAAAAAAATTAGTTGTAAGGATAATGATTGCAATTGGTCACAGTGGGTTCCTGTGACAGTGACGGATACAGTGGCATTGCTGAAGACGTCAATTCAAAGGTAAACAAAATCTGAAAAAGAGCCAGACTCTGCTATCAAAAAAAAAAAATAAAAATGGCCTTCAGTTTCCTGTCTGCTGTGGTTAACATCAGCAGTACACCATCACTGATTCTTTCAGATTAATTAATCTTGGGAAGAGTTTCATAAAATACTTTTGTTCAAAGTAACATCTGTTTTAAGTTACTTGCTCTGTCCTCTGTATAATTTCTCATGAGCATCTTTTATTCAATTTTGTTGTGACCTTTTGCCTAAGTTTACTGAAACAATAAAGATGTAAAAGTTTTGTATTTGTTGAGTGAAGGCCATTTCCAATTAGTCTTCTAATTATCTGCACCGTGTACTCTATTTGTTTCATAAAAATATATTCAGTCGAAATATGTTTCCTTAACGTAAGAGTCCTTTTCTAGTCTTGATCTGGCTAAGTAATGTTTGTGAATTGTTTATGTGATCTTTGCTTTTCCCTCACTAATTGATTAATACATTTGTTCACAAATGGAATGTGTTCATTATTTGACTACATTGCAGATGGTTGAATAATATTCAGCAAAGAAAAATCTGTAATATTTTCTATTGTTAATTGCTACTCATACATGACTGTTATCTCACTGAATTTGACATCCCGTTTTACCTGTCACCTAATCCACATTAATTTCTCTTCAATGTGAATCACATAACCATTATAGATATTAATAAAAACCACAAACCCATAAAAAGTTTTCCAGATCACAACGGTCTCTCATATCACAATTCCCAGGACTTGGTTCAGTATGTCTAAATGGTCTGTTAAGAACCACAAAACTCCTCCAAACTATACCCACTACTATTCCTGCCTCAGCTTCACCAGGAACAACTTCTCCAGACCACAGTACTCACCATACCCTTGGGCGCACTTCCAATAATGTTGGATCAGGTGATCCTCAGAGAGTCTGGTAGTTTTTGGCTATGTACATGTATGGTGGCCCAGGAGAGAATTAGAATGTTTCCTGACTTTGTTGTATAGAATCTTATAGAGTGTCTCTTTTAGAGTATTCCAGCTGCAGTCAGAACTTACTGAAGTTCATAACCTGATATGTCCAAACAGAACAAGTATCTGGGTATTTGACCATAAAAGTTTATTTTTAAAAAAGCAACAGTGTTAACGGACTGTGTCCTGAAAAATCTTCAGCTCCTGTGTTGGCCTCAAATATTTTTTGCTAAACTGTACAAAAGAGTCCAGTGGTTTGTGTCAGCTGTGTTTTGTCTGTGTAGTGTTCTTGCATATAGCTTTTGGTTCAGTAGGTAGGAGATACAAGTGAGTTTTCTTTCTCACTGCAGCACTGTCCTCACATTTCAGTTCCTCTCTCTTGCATTGTGTGTTCCCTTTGCATAACACAGGAATAATGCTTATGTTATTTTTAGAATTAATTATATGTATTTATAATTTTAGGTCAATATTTACTGTTCTGTAAACTGCCATTGCTATTACACATTTGTATTAAAATAACACAATGGGACTCCAAGTTCAATTGGTTTTCTAGGTACTATAAGAGAGATTATTAATAAAGTTTATTAGAAAAAAAACGCCATTTTTTAGAACATGGGGAATTTGCAGATTTGGAGCACTTTGTAATCATGGTGACAGAATGAGTTATGTATTGTTTGATTTCAGCAGAATAGGTAAAACTCTTCCACTATGTAAACTATGTAGTAAAAGTAAAGCAATATAAAATAATAATTCAACCTAAGCCAGTGAGAAACTCTTTTAAATCCATGTTTTATTTCACTTTTTAATTTCAGCCTTAGTGTATGTATCTACCAGTATGCCCTGACCAATCTGTCTTTCAAGAAAGGTACATTTTAGTCTAATTGTAATTGCTTACTTTTATTGTTTGTTTTATTTGTTTATTGTTTTTGTTGAAACATAAAGCACAATTAAACCAATGTCCTCTGGAATCTGGAAGAGTACTGCACTGTGATCTCCCTTGTTCTAGCTGTCTAAATTGTATAGATTAATCTGTAACCAGACAGCACACTATCTTTAATATAGACATTTCCGTTTTGAGCTGCCCTATGAGAGTCATGCAAAAGATACAATCCATTGCATTCCCATGTTATAGCAAGGCCACATCTTGAGCTATAGACACAATATGTGAGATGAAAGTCCTGCTTATCAAACCTGATTTCATTTATGACAAGGTAATCTACCTAGCTGATCGAGGGAAGCCAGGTGATGTAAACTTTTTGGATTTCAGTAAAGCTTTCTGTACTGTCTTTCACAGGACCCTTCTGGGCAAAATGTCTAGCGCACAGCTGGAGAAACAAATCATTGTGGGTGAGCAATTGGGTAATAGTGAATGGAGTAACATTAGACTGACAACCTGTCATTATTGGGGTTACACAGGGCTCCATCTTGGTCCCAGTTCTCTTCATCATCTTCATAAACGACTTGGACACAGGTATACGAAGCAAGTTTGCAGACGATACAAAACTGGAAGGAGTTGTTGACTTCCTCAAAGGCAGGCCCTGCAGAGAAATTTGGGGGGCTGGGCAATCAAACACCAACCATATGGTTTTAAGCAAGGACAAGTTCCATATGCTCCACGTGGAATGGGGCAACCCTGGATGTACATACAGACAGAGGAATGAGATACTGGAAAACAGTGTCACAGAAAGAGACCTTGGGTCCTGGTCGATGGCAAGTTGAATGAGTCAGCATGGCAGCCAGAAGGGCAAACCATGTCCTGGGGGACATCCGGCAAAGATTGTTCCCCTCTGCTCTGCACTGGCCTGACCTCACCTTGAATATTGTGTGCAGTTTTGGGCACCAAAATACAAGATATTAAATTATTAGAGAGTATCCAAATGAGGCTACAGAGACAGTTAAGGGCCTTGAAGGGAAGTTTTACACGGAATGGATGAGGTCACTTGGTCTGTTCAGCCTGGAGAAGAGGAGAGTGAGACATCATTATAGTCTACAACTTTTTTGTGAGGGGAAGAAGAGGTGCAAGCACTGATCTCTTCTCTGTGGTGACCAGTGACAGGACCCAAGGGAAGGGTCTGAAGTTGTGTCAGAGGATGTTTAGGTCAGATTTTAGAAAAAGGTTCTTCACCCAGAAGGGGATTGGGCACTGGAACAGGCTCCCCAAGGAAGTGGCTACAGCACCAAGCCTGCCAGAAATGTTTGGATGTTACTCTCAGGCACATGGTGTGACACTTGGAGATGGTCTTGTGCAGGATTTAGGGTTGGACTCGATGATCCTTGAGAGTCCCTTCCAACTCAGCATATTCTGTGATTCTTTGATTCTGTGATGAATCGACATTCCTGTCCTGTAGGTTTTCTGTCTGAAAACTGTGACTAGGGCTACATTATAAAGTATAACTTTGTTCCATAGACTTGAACATTTCAAGAAATGTACATAAGTAAAAATGTATATTCTTACATTTTCAATAGGCTCACAAGTGTCTTTATAAGGAAATAGATCAGATTATAGCATAAACTGTGTAGCTTCTTGTTTATAGTTGATGCTTTAGATACTTTAGTATCTTTGTTTTCAATTTAAATTAGAGCATTAAGAACTGTGGCAGAAGGCTGGCTTCTGAGTTCAAAATTTTCTTTTTTGTGTTTGAATTATTTAAACTCTTGACTCTGTGTACCACCCGTCGCAATTCCTGACGCGCAGGTTAAAAATAACAATGTAATAATATGTCTATCTTTTTCCTCTAAAAAAGGCTATTTTACCGAATACACTCTAAATAGGATATCCTACCATGTATCAACATCCTGGAATGTTTCTATGTTCATGTCGTGGTTATGGTGCTGAAGGGAAAGTAAGAGCTTTTTCTCTCTCTCTCTCTCTTTCCCTCTGTCTCTCTCATTTGCTGGTGTGTGTGTGTCTCTGGGGGGTTGGTTGGGGCCCCCGGACCCAGCGTCTGTCAGGGGAAGCTGACGGCGGTTCCACAGCTGTCCTGCGGGGCATGGGGCAGCCCGCTGCTATGTACTGCGGAACATGGCAGCTGCCCTGTTTTGAGACCCGGCACATGGTCTTAGGCAGGGAGAGTTTTGGCAGGTTCTTTCTCGGGCGGAACCAGGGCAGGGCCAGGATGGTCAGATTGTGTGGTGGCCAATGGGAGGGTGAAAGCACAACCATGCCCACAGAGGGTAACAGGGGCGCTGCACCTGTGCGACAGCTGGGAACTTAGGGGAAGGGCCAAGAAACCTTATAAAAACAGTCACTGCTGCTCTGGGGTTTGCTGGTGGCTGGAAGAGGCAGCAGGCCTTTGCTCCCAGCTGCCGCGCCCGCCATTTTACCACAACGCACGTGGCCTGGCCAGCCCCACTCTCCTCGCAGTTTGCCTCCTGCCTGGACAGAAAACCAGCTAACCTCTACCACCACTCTTCGTGTCCCAAGAGGATTTCCAGCCTGACGTCTACTCCAGTTTGCTGATTTTAAAACCTCGAACTCTCATCTGTACTTTTAGAAAATCCCTGGGACCCGTCCCAGGCACCTTGTTGTTTAGCAGAGTACATTGCCAGCCTGTACATCATAGCACTCCCCTACTGCACCCTTTGTGGTACAGCGCCAGGAACTTCTGGGTTTTTCTTTCCCTTGTTCCCTTCTTTGGGAAGGACAGTGGGTTTGGGATATTGGGGTTGTTCGTTTCTTGTGGGTGGTGATTATTATGGTGGTTTTTTCCCTTGTTCATTCCAATTCAATTCCTTTTTAATTTTCCTTGTCTTTTCAGTAAACCGGGTGTTCATTCTGGATGGTTCCCTCATCTTCTTAATAACCCTTACTGGTCCTAGCTAAGTCCTTGCCTTGATTTGGTTTCATGATGGGAATATTTGAGCATTCTACGGATCATGAAAACTTGAAAGAGAGGATGGATAACCTTTCTTTTTTTAATTACTGTCTCCAGTTTACGCCTTTTCTTTCTGATATTTAAACTGATTTTCTCCCATTTTTCCCCCTAGTAATGCCCCTACCTTTACCCTGATAGAGTCCAGATTTTGAAGAACTTATGAGCCAGTCCAACGGTATTTGCTGAGGACCCAAGAAAGGTATTTTCACTCTCAGATAGAAATAGTATAGGCATGTTGGATTTGCTTAGCTGTCTCAAAGTCAAGGAAAGCAAAGGTATTAATTTCTTGGGGAGGATTTAGGAAATGTCGTTAGTCATCTGTAATAGTATTATACCCAATGTGAATAAAGATCAAATAACAAATTTTACGAAGTAAGAAAATTCTGGGATTTCATCAATGAACCTTGAAAGAAGAACAGTCTTTATGAACTAATATCTTCATTTGATATCCTTTCACCTATTATACAGCTATGTAAAATAGTATGATAAAAGAGACTGGAAAAGGGCTGGAAAAGTTAAGTTAAAATGCTGAGTCCTGCTCCTTAATTTGTTGCTGTTATTTCAATTACCTGTACATTCAATTACTTACTGAATTTTATTTTGATAAATCAACTTTATCTAGGAACTCTCTGTCAACATTGTACTGATTCTAAGCATTTTTAAGCTCAATACTGGTGGGATGAATAAGCTTGTTTTTATGAAGGCTCCTCAGTTCCAAAGGAAATCGATATAATTGCTGTGGAATTTCAAAGAAACCGCAAGAAAAAAATGTCAGATTTGGATCCTGAAATCTTTTGAAGTAGGCTGCAAGCTGCCAGGTAAAATGGAAATCGGGTCCAGTAGCTCAACCAGCAGAGGGAACTGTTATACAGTACAAAGTCAGGCAGGAAAACAAGATAGTAGTTTAGGGATATAAATCCACATGAATGTGTACATTACAAAAATGTAACAGTAGTTTTTGGCTTCTTTGTGCATGGCACATTGACCTTTTTTTTATACATCTGAAATTTAATGCAGTGAAAGTATAACTATGCTAGATACAAAACTGCAACAGTTCAAAGTAATTTCACAAAACTTAGTGAATGTTTAGGTAGGGGCAAGAAAAGGGAATATCTGTGATTACTATTTTCATTAAAATCTGCAATTTGTCTTTGGCAAAAAAATTTACCATTCCCTGAAACTTTGGGGTTAGAGACTTTTTGTTTTCAGAATGAAATTGTTTCTCTCAGAAATTTTCAATGCTGTGACTGTGTGACTTAAATCAAGTGTTTTCTTCCCTATATGGAAAACAAATATTGTTGACTAAATTGAGCAACACATAGCCTATGTCGGCTGTAGATTTACAGCAGTCCTTAACATCTTCCTCTTTGCAAGAGGAACCTAGATTTGTGCAAGAGGGTTTAGGCACCAAGTACTTAAAAAAAAAATGCTTTCAGCAAACGCTAAAGATTTGTCTCTGTGCCTCTGTTATTTTGTTTTGTCTAGATCCACAGTCAGATCACAAATATCAAAAATTTCTAACGCTAATAGTTTTCTGATCAGTTGCTTATTAACTGAGTGATGACTGTTTATTCTCTAATCAACCCAGATATTGCTTCAGGACTCATTTACTGAGAATTTGCAAGAACAACGAGTTTTCATAGAATAAAACAACTATTTTTTTCTGTTTGTATCTGATATTTTGTCAGACCAGAAGTCTCAGGTTTTACTTTTCTCAAAGGCAGCTACTAATGGATGAGCTCTCATAATTAGACATATTGTTATCCATTATCTTACATCTTACTCCTGTCTGGCAAAACCAAGCTTTTATGAGCTTTATACTGTTGTCGCTCTTCCACAGAGAAGCTTCTTATTCTTTGGTGCCTTAACCAAGTATTTTTGTTATTTTTTTAGTCTTACCTTTCCTATTTCCTTTTTCCCTAGTTTTGGCAGTTTCTTCATATTTTGTGACTGGTAGTTATGGCCTGTTTTCTGAGGATTGTGAATATGTGTCTACCTTTTTTTGAGTCCTTTGTGGTGTCCTCCTTCCATCTATGGTAGCTTAACAAGAAAAGTCCACAGTCGAGTGGATTATTTTTTCTCGTTGCTGTAAATTCAGCATAACATCTCTAACATGTATTCATACAGTGTTCAGTGAACAGATATTTTGTCTTAGCTTTTTCTCATTTCCTAAAGAAAGGCTGTAGGTTCCCATACCAATGGGCTGTGATGGACATTTTGACATGTAAATAAGTGATTTTTTTTTTTTTAATCTCTCTAATGTCACTCAATCACTAAGGCTGATAATTATCTTTTTCAATGTTTCCATGGAGTTCAGAAAGCTCTTTTCATCAATGGGAGCTGAAAGCACAGCATTTAGGTCTTACTTAAAATGCATTTTGTGATTTTTAGAAATTATGCTGTATGGAACCCTTCCTGTTTCATGTTCTCTCAAAAGAAACATTTTTGTTACATATTTCCAGACTTTATTTTTAAGGCTTCAGCACTTTTGGCCTCATAGGGTCAGAGGCACTGTAAGGGACTTTGAATCTTCTTGTAATCTCAACAGAAACCCTACAACTTAGGCTCAATTGTGTCTTTGTGTGCTCAGTGCTGCATCCACACTAATCATCTCTTCCAAGGAGGTACTGCCCATTGGACATCTAGAAGTTGCTCTGTAATTTCCAAACCTGAGCTATGCATCATTTAGGGGTATCATATGAACGTGTCTAGCCATTTGTGTTGACATCATGGTAATGCCAGTGACAGTATGTTTAAAACAAAATTTGATTAAATTCTCATACTTTGCATTGAGGAAGAGAGTGTAACAATAGCTAAATGTAAAGTTTTCACATTAATGGTGAAGATATGCTCTTTTCACTTACATATAAAGAAACAAAAAGCGAATATCACTGAAGGCAGTCTGGCAAAGTCAGTTTTATCCATCATGTGACAGGCTTCTTTGTGGTCCTCACGCTGAGCCTTTGGTAGCTTGTTAGAGGAAAACTAAAAGGAAAATTCAAGCACAAGTAGCACAGTGGGAAAGAGCTGGGAAATAATTGAAATCACACCCTATTCTCCCTGCTGCCCCCCTCTAGCCCCAGGAGATCAAAGTCTTTCTATTTTAGAACCAAAGCTTCTTTATATTAAATACCAAGAAAGTATGTTTAGATAACATTAAGGGACTGACTTAAAGCATAAAAGTCAGGAAATTCAGAATTAGGGCTGGCACTCAGATCTTAAATCATACAGTGGAGAAAGGCAGAGATGGAGATGGGAAGGTGAACCCAGGCAGAACGATGTAAGCTGAGGACAGAAAGTGAGACTTATCTTGGCATCTTACTACTTGTGTCATTGGAAAACTAAAGACTGAGCTTTGGGGATTTATTTATAGCCTTTATGACATTGCTTTCCCTTTTTTTCCTGACATATTAGCAAAGTAAATATGTATTTGGGATTTTTCAGAAAGTTTTTAGTTAAATGATCAGGTCTGCTATGTTTTCTGTAACTGTCTTATCCAGCCAGGGTAGAAAACGTGATGTGATGAGCCACCTTTGTTTTCTTTTTGTTGCTGCTATTAGCCTCACTGAAAGCTATTTTTATACCTTTTTTCTTATTTAATTGAAACCCAGTTATCCTTATACATTTTCTAATGCAACTTCAATAGAAAATGCTTTTTATCTTCATAGATTTTTGAACAGATTGTTTTTTAACAAGCCTTTCCACATGGAACATGACAAAAGGGACTTAAAAGATTCCTCTATATAGACACATACAGACTGTATGATCACAGCATGCATGATTATTCAGAACAAAAGGAAGTAAAATCAGTATAAATGTTTATTCACTATGAGAAAATTTTTTTGCTTTACATCATTGAAAACACAGTCAATAATAATGTTATAATTAATTAATTATAATTGTAAGAAGACATACATTGATGTGATTGTTAAGAAACACTTTGCCTATCTGTAGGAATAAATGTGACAGCTCTGTAAAGTCTATTGTTGCAATTCATTTTCCTGATAGTTTAGTTTCTGTTCAAAATTTTTGGATATGTCATCCCCTAGTGTGTTAGTAATACATGATGGATGTCAGAAACTACAATTCCCACAATTCCTCTTCAGTTTACAATCTTAATTCTTTCTGATTTTTATAAAAATTTAAATATGAAAAACACTGAAATGTTTTTTCAATATCTATGTGTACATATATATATATATGTGTGTGTGTCCTGGGGGGCATGAGGCAAAGCATCACCAGCCGGTCAAAGGAGGCGATCGTCCCATTCTGCTGTGTACTGGTACAACCTCACCTTGAATATTGTGGCTGTTTTGGGCACCACAGTATAAGAGAAGTATTAAGTAGTTACAGAGTGTCCAAAGGAGGGCAATGAAGATAGTGAAGGGCTTTGAAGGGAAGCCGTAAGCCTTGGTCTGTTCAGAAGAGGAGAGTGAGAGGAAACCTCACTGCACTTACAACTTCTTGTGAGGAGAACAGGAGGTTACAGGACCTGAGGGAACGGTCTGAAGTTGTGTCAGGGGAGGTTTAGGTTTGATTTGAGAAAATTCTTTACCAAAGGGTGGTTAAGTGCTGGAACAGGCTGCCTAAGGAAGTGGTCCCAGCACCAAGCCTGCCAGAATTCAAAAAGTGTTTGAAAGATACTCTCAGGCACATGGTGTGACTCTTGGAGATTGTGCCATGCAGAGCTAAGGGTTGGACTTGATGATCCTTGTGAGTCCCTTCCAACTTGGCATATTCTGTGATTCTACGAAAATTAAATCAAAAATACTGAAATATAACATGAAAATATAATCTATAAGCTACATATTTAGTTTTACATTTAGTCCTTATGAACACAAAGAAACATTAAATGAAAAATAATGGGACATGCCATTCATTCCATTCTGTTTTAGAACAGGTGCTAGGTGGTCTTGCAATGAAGCTTAGCTCCTGTCAATGTTGTCTTATTGAGGGAGACAAAGTGCTGAACAATCCCTGAATTGTTCGTTTACATATTTAAATGAAATATGAATTGCTATATTTGACCTTTACATTGTCCACAATGAATTAGTCAGTGGGATTCTTTTGGAAAGAAGCTAGTGCATTTGGACACTAATCAGAAAAACTATAATCATAAGTGAGTAGGAAAAGCGTAAGTATATTTGTACAAGAAACCTGATTTAAGAGAAAATATGTCTAAGTGGAATAAAAATACAAAACACATGAGCAGAGGATGATGGTCTGGAAAGGATGATATTTGCATAAAACATCAGTATCTCAGGTAGTTACATAAATATTTTCACTTTCTCAATCCAGGCAGAGAAATTGATATTGACGATATTTTGCAAACTGTTATACTTTAATGTTCTTCTGTTGATTTTTTTTTTCATTACAATTGTATTTTTGTCATTTGAATTAAAAGGAATAACTAGCTCGCATTTCAAAGAAAATTGTTTAAAACATGAAGCAAATCACAAAATTATTCTTATTTCCACTTAAACATAAAAAAGTGAAATGTCTCTTCAATTTCTAAAACTCGGCTTGATTCTTTTGATTTTTTCTGCTGAATTAAAGAAGAATAAATCTTTTGTATTGAATACAGATTTCACTTTCAATGTGTATAAGTGAAACAAATAGATGAGAATATTCTGGCTTGTTGTGAATGGAAGGAAGAGTGAATGTTACCTCATACAAAACACTTACCAGTTAATTTTTTTTTTTTCAATTTTAGTTCCATCTATGTAATAATAAATTTGATTATATAATGCAATTTACAGGTATAATGGTAATTATAGGTATTAATTCCTATAAAGTTCTTAGTACTAAGAATATTTGAAAGACATAATTACTTTTCACTGGAGACCAGACATAAACAGACTTGTATGTCTATATACTATTGCACAAGTAGTACAAACACCAGCTTTAAATTTACTGAAAATTAGGAAAGCTTTTATGCAGTTGAAAGATACATAAACATTGAGTGTATTTATAGTATTAGTTTTTAAATTTCTATTCACATGACCTTTTCAATTAGAAGGTATTAAAGTATTTGGTGAAATTAATTAAACAAAATGACGTCTGTTATATATGCCACAAGCAATATCTTCTTTACAAGTATGTATACTTAAGTGTAAAGAAATAATAAGTGCACTGATATAATGTGATATGATATATGCTATGATATGTATGATATAAGCAAATGTCATGTAAGCTTATCTGAAGAGACAGCTGTATAAAGTGGTTAGCATGCCAAAATCAGACACAGTTTATAAGACCAATCTATTTTAGTCCTGTGGCTGCTGACCTGTTTTTGTTTGGTTGGTTGTTTTTTCTCATTTGAAGTAAAATCTAGTTTTATATATATATGTGTATGTATGTATATACAAAAATAGTATTAATATGGCTACAGGGTTATCCTTATTATATTTTGATTAAATGTATATAGATTTTATTTAAATTTTGGTGCCCAGATGCTGCTGTTCCTGTTTTGAAATTTGCAGCATAGAGGCTATCAGAATTATTTTTTTGTCTTAAAGAGATCAAAGATATCCATCCTGCATATGAGAAATCTGAATGCTTAATTTCAACTTCAGACAATTCATACTGAAAAAATGTAGTCCTTAAGACAAAGATTATTGTGTAAATGCACACAAAATTTTAACTGGTAATGAAAAGAGGGATTCTGTAATCAGAATTAGGTTAACTAGCACGCATTCTTCCTTATTATGGTTGACTTCATCAAGTTTAGCAGTAAAGTGATGCTACCAATGTACAGGCAGTTGATCTTCACTGTTTTAATATAATTAGTTCTTAATTCTCTCACTAGCTTCTCTGGATATGCTTAAATTTTGAAAGTGTTTCAAAGAGATGTCCTAATTACTACAATATGCAACTTAATTCATGCTCTATAGAATCTCAGCAGTGAACGCCTACAAGTTCCCCCCTCTCCTTTTATCTCTATGTCTGTATTCAGTTTCCAGGTTTCTAACAACCAATCATGCAGTCTCGGCCGACTCAAAAAGCACATTAATCATTGCTCTCCTGTAGCACACATACATCCCAAACTTCTGATCTGACTGATTTATATGAAGCATACACTTTTTTTTGTCTCTTTTTCAGTTTCGGTATGTAAAATTACCTTTCTGATAAATATTATTTTTCATTGTAGATTTGCTTTAGCAACAGCCTTCTTTAAATACTTTTATTAAAAAGAAAAGGATCAAGAGATGTAGTGAGCACCTTATTAAGGAAACCTGTTTTGACTGAGAAATTCTGTCCAACACTTGGTAGCACTGTACACAGTGCAGTTCTACATCATAGAAGTCGACATATAGAGAGTTTCCTATTCGTTAGCTGTTTTTTGTTGTCTGCTTATTGGCCCTGCAAATTAAAGACACATCCATTAGATTAACCCTAGCTGTGGTTCCTCTGGAGTTATGAATTTTGAATACTTGCAAGTGTATCTCTTGTATGCAGATGTTGTCTATTAATGAAATAAGAAAAGGCATTGCTGCTATTTGGATATACTAGTACAAACATTCACTGAAGCAAAGATAGAAGAAGATTAAAAATACAAAACAGAAGCTTTTGGAGAAAATTTTTCTCAAATATTGAATCAGAACAAAATGGGGAGGTACAGTAATCCTACCTTTTTCACAAACCCTTCCTTCCTATGAATATCAGGACAGGGCAGCTAAAATACACTAAGTGATAAAACAATGTAGTTATGAATCTTGACTTGAAAGTCATGAGGCCTGGAGATCCACAAGATGTGGTCAGCATATGTAGCAGAGCTCTCCTGAAGTCACACACTCGAGTGTATCACCAGGTATGTCATGCAACCATGCAGTTTCCCAAGGCTATATTTCAGAAATGTTCATAAAACTGGCAGTACTTTTCACCAGAACAACTTGGTTTTGATGAAATGTTTTGGGATTTTTTTTTTTTCAGAAAAAAAACAAAACAAAAAATTAATCAATTACGACTTTTTTTTATGCAATTTTGTGGCCAAATCTACTCACAAAGACAGTGAAAATCTGTCTTCTATTAATATCAAAGCACTGAGACTTTGCTTTCTTTGACTTGTGTGGTATGATTTTCAGATATTCAGAAATGATTCTTTGAATTTCACAAAGAGCTAGGAATTATGAATCTATCTTGTGCCGTCTCATGTATCCAGCAGGACCACGACCACATCCTTCAGCAGAACACTGCAAATGATAGCTGTTAGTTATGATTATGTCTAGCCATACTCTACATAATTTTTTAAGGTTAAGTCTGGCAATATCACTAATATCTGTACAAACATCCAATCCAATCTTATAACATTCATGATTTCTGTAGTGTCTTAAGAAGTTGTAGAAAAGGATATTCTCATTTTAATTTTACTGTGCCCTATTGTTCTTATATTACTAGCTAATGAATTCAGTAGCACCTGAAACAGCTCTCTAACGTATATGTCTGTTTCTTTTGCTAACTTCTTCCTTAATTAAATTTCCAATGTATATTTTCCTGGAAATAAGTGGATATGTCAATTAAAAATTGACAATACCAGTTATTAAAGGATATGTTACGAATTGATTATTCCTTATTTCTTAATACATATTCTAGCTCTGGGTTTCATCGAAATTATAGTCAAAGATACTACAGAACATTGCAAGTCTTCTTTTTTTTAAAAAAAAGAAATTGCCTCTTTCATTTTAAAAATGATAATGATTATTCTCAAAAAGCCTGTGCTGATACATATCACCTCTTGTCATAAGAATGCATAACTTTTAAATTCAACTTGGTGTAAGTCTGCAGGAAACTAAACTCATATGATACTACAAAGCTAGAAGACCATGAATCAGAGAATGAAACCCAAATCAGCTGGACTAATTCAAGTTTGTGCTTTTAGCTATGATGCTGAACTGAGCCAAATGTTATCAGATCCCATAGAAATCATATGATAAAGTGTGAATTTTTAATAGTAACCATTATCGTGCAAGTTCAGAACCAGTTCAAAGAGGTCTGATTCAATAACAAGCCCTGTGGTAGTTACAGTGACAAATAAAGAGCTAACATACTAAAATAAATACTGCAGGAGATCTTTAGGAACAATTGCAGGGAGGCCAATATGATTGGCAAAGGTTTGTTTAAGTAACAAGCGGCTTTTATGCTCTGGCCATCATGTCGCGAGGTAATTTATTGGTTATCAACAGTTGTTTGTGCAATTTTACTGAGAGTTTATTGGTTATGTAGATGGAGTTCTTAGAGACTTTACTGAAAGTTCATTGGCTATGTAGACGCAGCTCTTCCTTAGATACTTTACTGAAAGTTCATTGGTTATGTCTGTTAGCTGTTACTGTGCTGACAGGGGTTCCTCTTGTTACCCGGTTTCTGCTTGTTCTCACAACTTTCAACGACCTTATAACTTTGTGCACAATGAACCATAATCAAATGCTGGATTGCTCACATCAATGCTGTCAAGAAACCCTCTACAAAATACATTGAATAAATCTATTAACAATAGATATATTTGAAGTATAAAAGATATTATTGAGATGTAAAGAGGAGAAACAAGTAAAATAGAAGTGTAGGGAAAAGATTATAAAGCTACATTGGCAGTGTAAAACCCAGAGTCAATATTATACCAAATGTTTTAAGAAGTGATTTTCATTTATTTCAGGGCATTTCTAATTAAAGTTTTGCTAGAAAGAAAATCCTTGGCATTAATTAGTTCTTCTAAAAGAAAGATAATCTCCAATAATTAAAGGGTTAGAATTAATCCCTTTTAAAGAGAGAACATCTACCTTGTTCACATTTAAGTTAATCTTCACAATGGTTTTTAAAAGGAAAGATATTATTTAATAGGGACTCATTCTGCTGAAAATCACCAGATGAAGGGATTTCCAAATTTATTTTTCTCTGCAATGATTTGAAATAAATTATATCAGACTATCTTTAATGTTATCTATTGTAACATACAATATATATAATCAGGCTGTATTCATACTCATGGCTATTGTAAAATTGCTGTGCTGTTGTGCTGGCACTTAAAAATTCCAGTTTTTAAGCATTTTTATAATGTCAATATATAGAATTTCATATAAGAAATGCAATTTGTGTTTTAGACAAATACCACAGGAAGTTTTCTGATGCCAGCTTCCCAATACTGTGAACATGCCTTGCTATGGGATGCATGAAATGGAACTGAGCTTGTGAAAAAATCTGAGATACACACTTAAAAATTGTTTCATCTTATGTAGTTTTACCATTGCACTTCAGTCTTTCAGTACCCTTTCAGAAGTTACCACATACACCAACTCCTAAATCAAATGCTACGTTAGAGATAAAATATAAAAATTTGGAAATGTGACTGTTACAAGCATGCATGTTCTCTGGTGAAAAATAAGAATTTTAATAAATTCACTTGAATATGCCTTGAAATTAATTAGGAACATGATGAGCAGCCTGATTGCTGGAAACAAGTTTTGCATTCTTTCCATATTTTCACAAATTAATGACACAGCTAGCAGAGAGCAAAGACACACATGCAGTAGCAAATTTAGCATTTTAAAAAGCCTGTAAAAAAATTATTAGCATTTGGAAGGTAGATATTGCTGCAGATGACCACGGACTCTTCCTGGCCAGGAAATGGAAATTTCTCGTAGACAAAAATTATAATTTTTATATTTGGATATGATGAATCATTAGATACGATAAATTGGATGATAGACTAGCCCTAAAAGGATAGCAAGGGTCAGATACTTGAAATTTAGGATGGAGGATGTTAACACTGTATTTAGAAGAGTAATAATGATTTGTTGTAATTTGCTGTGGTGGATTTTTTCCTGAGTGGTTTTTTTTTCTTTTTTGTTATCTTTTTCCTAAACTCTGAATACCAGATACAATATATTTAAATTAATCATTATGTAATAATGACAACAGAGTTTTTTTCAAGTTACCTAAATGCTTAAGTAGATCTTGAATTGAGTCTCATGTTTTCTATTATATTTATTAGATTTGGACAAGGTGTAGGTAATGAATAGGTCAGCAAGTAAATTTAACCCATCCCTCTACTTTCATTTTACTTCAGAAGACATCCCATTGATTTAATTTTAATTTCTTGTGGGACTGTAGTAGTTCAGTCTCAATGTGCATCAATTAGAAAGATAAAATCCTGATTCCCAGAACCCTCCTTACATATGTAATACACTCATTATATAATCCTTCTTGCTTCTTATTTCAGTCACAGCATATTACCTAGGCCCACAGGCAAACTCTAAATTCTGAATAGTCTCACTGGAATGCGCTTAGTATATTGAGTGAACTATACTCTTTGTCTTCTGAAAATTAAAACAGAAATATATGCTTAATTCAAGCCTCAGATAGCAGGTCTCTGTATTTAAAACATGGCTTGTTTCTTCATCTTTCTTTTTGATTTCTGCATTCTTTCCTGGCAGATATTCATCTTCCACTCTTTAATAGAGAATACTGAAGGAAGGAAGGGACACCAATTAAGCCTCTGTTATCTTGGTAAAGACAGGCAATTTCTTCACTAATTGAATTAAAGATTATCAAGGGCAGCCATTTCACTATAATCCAAATTTGTTTCTGTAATTAATAAAACATGTCTCTGATGCTGGCCAGTTAAAATCCTAAACTAAACTAGTATTTGACCTTAAGGAAAGATCATTGTTTCTAACATATGAACAAATGTATTTTCAGCAGAGTATATTTAGGGACGTCAGCACCTGTGGTTTTTGAGATTTGTTTATGTGTAAGACAGTATTTTTTAAAAAAGAAAGATTACACTAGATGGTAGTATAAACCCTCAAAAATGGATAACTTTCTTACAGATAGAAACAGTGAATGTAATTCCTAAATGGGACCAGTGGATAAATAATGTAACATAAAAAAGTGAGCCTATACTTTGATACAAACTTCATTTTGGTTTTGGATGCTGGCACACATGAAGAAGCTGAGGGTATAATTTTCTTTTATGTTACAGCCATATAAGAATGAAAATAAAAATATTCCTTTTTTCTTGTTGTCCTAGTTTTCCTTGGCAATTTGTTATGAAACTACAGTCTCAACTGAGCATGTTCACTGGCATCACAATCTTCCTACATATTTTTAGTTATCCACATGGATGTGTGTAATGGGTTAACCTTG
>VXBA01003281.1:698756-723401 GCA_013399895.1 Serilophus lunatus | reverse complement strand
CTGAAAATATGTGCTGTGTTGGTAAAAAAAAAAAAGAAATGTAGTAAGGATGTAAATTAAGTATTTGTGCTGCTATTCTGTTTTGTGCCTCATTTATTTTAAAGGCTCAGATTATGACTGCATCTTTGTAACCAAAGTCTTTGTATTTGCAGAACAGTTTTAAATTTTCATCTAAGAAGAATAAATCTCTTGCTCTAAAGCATAAGCCTGGTAATCTAGATGGGCTATACAATGTCTTAAGTAAGAGAAGGAGCTACTGAAAGCCAAGGTGTTGGATTGTATAACAGGGGCTTCTCTTGGGATTACTTCAGAAAGGAACACTGCTGCTGGAACTGGAGTGAAGGGTATTACAGCCATAGCTTGAGTAATTGCATGATGTTTTGCTTCTCTGAGTGGGGTGGCAGATTGCCTTGAGTCTACAGAGACTTGTTTTGCTTTCTCTTTACTCTTAGGACTTTCCTTTTATTTTGGACATGTGTAGAGGTGGGCTTTTTGGAAAGCTGAAAGCCTCCTTGAATTTTTGTGATCCAAAGCAAGAAAAAGAAAGCTTATAAGTATGTCATTTAAGTCCATGCTGTCTAAGTCCACCTCATGTCGCCTTACTCTGCTAGCAATTGGTAGGCCTATTGGAACCGTATGAACAAAAGGGTTGTTTTTTTTTCGTGGTGGGTCATTTTTTCCTTCACATGATGGCCTAGAAACTGCCCTTGTTTATCCTGCCTATGCAGTGAATTATGTTTACTTGTAGAGTTAGATTTACGTATTACTGATGAGCTAGAAAAACTGAGTAAAGCAAAGGTGTTGAAAACAGCCTTACCTTCATGATGGATTGATGAGAGCTAGAATTCAGACTGATGAAGGAGAGATTTGTCTTGCTCTTCTTTTAGATGTCCAGCTTTTCTACCTCAGAATTTCTACTCTTTTCACAATACACTTCAGGAAAAGTTAGTAATTAAAAAAGACTGTCTAAATGTGTAGTCCATATGTACATTGCACTGTTCACAAAGTCCACCACTAACAACTGTGGAGTGTATCTCTGTCTTCAGACTCCTCACCTTTTTATACTAACAGAGCACATTTTCCACTCCTAGCTATGAAGTACTAGGTATCCAGGATTCTGAGCATAAGAGAAGAAAAGTGGAGTTATGCATATTAACAGTATGAGGATTAAACTCTGGCTCTAGTGAAAACAAGTAGATTTTCATTTTTAGTGTCTTTGTGAATGCATTCTGCTGAGGGGAAATTAGAAGCAGTGAGCCTGGCAGCAGGATTTGTGGCTTCTCAGCAGGTTCAGGTTTGTCACATCACTAGGTGCCAGAGAAGTACATCTCCAAGGGAGTTTACTGCTTCACAGAATCATTGAGCATGGAAAAATAAATAAATATCTCTATAATCTCTAGGTAATCTGTTCCAGTGTTTGTTCGCAGTCTGTCAAAAACAAATAAATCAAAATTGTTTCATTTGAATGTACTTTTTTTTTTCTTGTCCCTTCAGTGGATACCACTAAGAGTCTGGCATTGTGTTTTGCACCTTTCTTTTATGTACTTATACACATTGGGCCTGAGCCTTTTCTCCAGACTCACCAATCCCAACAATCTTTACCTCTCCTTGTATGACAGAGTCTTCAGTACCTTAGTTATCTTTGCAGCCCTTCACTGGACTCTTCTCCAGTATATTCATATCTTTTAGAGACCAAGTTCTGTAGTAGATTGAGCATGTATAATATGTTCTACGGAGCTTCACTAGAAAATCTCTGCTTGCTAGCTGTCTTGGTACAAGTACACAACTCTTATGTAAGTGTGCTGCTTTCACAGCAAGTTGTCACTTTCATATTACATCATGTGCCTGGAGGATAACAGCCTATCCTGTAGTGGCTATGAGCTCCCACATGTTCTGAGATGGCATGACAGGTAAGTGGAGTTGTATCCTGGAACTCAAACAGCACAGATCCTTCTCCTGTGTTCAGCAGGTTCCAGGGAGTGTTTGAATCTTCAACTGACACTTGAACTTATTGAGATAAAAGATGGTTTACTTCCAGCATAGTAATGATCTTGACTGACTACTTTCCTGATATAAAAAAGACTCTTTCCTCCTGCTCTCAGCAAGAAAACTCATAGAAGAATAACTGTGAGACTCAAGAAGATAGAATATGAAAAGAGCTTCTCAGCTGTAACAGTATAATGGATGACAACAGTCTGGGACTGCTGGATGGTATATCAGGCAGCACCCACAAAAGAATTGTTGGTTTCATGACCATTGGTTGAAAAACCAAATGGTCCCTTAACAAAAATGACTGAGTCCCAGATTTGACTGCAAGGGCTGTTCTGGCCTAACAATCACTGTAAGGGCAACTCCAAGGCAATCCACGGTATTTTGCTGCTTGCTGTATTTCCTTTCCAGGTGAGTAGCATAAATCTTGCCATTATCTAATGCTTCAAAACATGGAGAACGTTGTGCCAAGAAAAATTAACTTGATCCTCTGAACAAGACTGAGGGGGGAAAGCAAACAAACAGAAAAAACAGCAGCTGAGATATAGGCTCTATTATTTCTTATTTTATGAATTTTTTATGAATTTTATGAATACCCAAGAGCTGTATGCATCTCCTTGGAAGCTGGTGTTCATGGTAGTCTGGCCTTTGCAGGAAGGAACCAAGCAGATGCATCCTCTCTGTTTTCCTGGGGGCAGTTGATCTTTCAAAGACACCTATATTGACTGTGTGCTCTGCTAAGCAGATATTCAAAACTTTGTAAAATGAATATTTTAATAAAATAGTTTCTCACACGGACTTTTTCTTTGCTGTGACAATCATGAGACATGTACTGAATCTACAGTTATCAGATATTCTAGGAGAATGCAGAACTACTGTATCTCAGATAACACTTAAAAGTATTATTAATGCTTCAATAGATGGGGGAGCACTACAAGCTTTTTCCACTTAGTGAATGACAGTTCCTCTGTAGTCTTAGGTATCTCTAACTTGGCAGGTATTTTATCTGCTTGCCAAAGCCACCAAGTCCTGAAGTTGTGCAGATATTATATGCCTCCCCCTGGCCATGGAAAAGAGGGAAAAGAAATCTTCATACCTTCTTCCCTTTCCCTTGGCACTATTCACATGAAGAATATGAACATCCTCATGATTGGGACACAGATGTTCCAGAAAAGAGTATGAAACAGACACAGGTTCTGTGCTAAGTTGGTCTGCTGAGTAGTTGCTTGATTAAAACAAACCTTGATTACTAGTACAGCTGTGTTGAGATGTCACTCTTATCCAATGTGATGAATAACTACAGCTATCTAAGACAACATGGATCTGCAAGACTTCTGTTGGAGCAGTCTTCCAAAATCCCTGCCCAGGAGGGAAAAACAACCAAAAAGATGCAGGAGAGGCAGAACACTAAGACATATTCTGACACTTCCTCCTCTCCATGTCTGCAGGTCCAGAGGCAGTATCCCTGGCTTTGGTATGCAAAGAAGAACCAACAGAGCCAGAACATGAGCAGCAGCAACAACCCTGTCAGCAGATGCAGCATCTGCACCTTGCTGAGCTAGTTTGGCCTGTTGTCACCATGAACTTCATGGCCAGAAGGTGTCAAAAAATCTGCTTGTAGAAATCATGTCCATCTGCAGCAAAAGGCAGAAATCTGTTTCCAGCCTTGTTTCTAAGCCAAGGATTTGGAAGAGGGCTATGAAACTAGTTTATTCAACTTTTTTTTTCCTACATTGCCAATGAAATGGCTGACTGCTCTCATTCATGCCTTTAAATAATTTTAGATAATTTTATCTGCAAGAATATTTATAATAACATTTTAATGATTATGGATTGGTCCTTAGCATTCAGATAATTACATAACAAAGTATCTTTGCTTTGAATTTGTCTGTGATTATAAATCTGGCCGTCTAAAATGGGTCAGGTTTCCTGCTTCTATTCAAAGGGGAGAGAGCACTTAAGCAATCACCTCACATTCAAGAAATAATGTCCTATCATCTGCTTTTTCCTGGGTTTGGAGAGAGGCAGTTACACTTGTTGGGAAAGAACTACAGTATCCAAAGTGAAAAACCACTTAGAAGAAGACTGGAGGATGAAGTAGTGCGGAAAGTTAATTCATCAGTTCAAATGGGAGTCCACTAAATACATGGAGGATGCAAGAAAAGAGGGAAGGGCAATATTGGTGATATTGTTGATGAGTAATTAGTTAGTACCTGACCTCCATATGGGAGGTACCAGAAGACTTCCTTTTGGTCCACAGAATTCTCGAAGGACCTGTATCTACTGTTCTAGAGAATTTTCTCAGCTAAAATAGTAGGTTAGCATTGTGTCTTAAAGCCTCAAACACGGTATTTTTTAAAGAGGATATGCACTTCAGAAAAGTGAAATACAGGACATATTTAAACATACATACATATGCACTTCAATTATAAACATATGAAGTATAATGTTTAGGGGTTAGGGTTTTTTTATTCTCTCTGTACAGAGGTATAAAGGGGTAGATCAGTGCAAATGGCAATGAAGGAGTAACATGTCTCCTTCCTGAGGCAGGGAGGAAGGTTTCCAAGTGTATTCCCTTTTCAAAGGCTTTTCAACTAGGTTTTGCAACCTGGTATGCTATAGCAGGTTCAAGATCTCAGTCTGAAACCAGAAAGTGACTTGCCTGTGCAATGCTTTCCCCATCAGATTAAATAATCTCTTTCAAAATAGCAGGCATTCTATGAGTAAGCACCCTGATTTTTAAGAACCTGAACTGAGGGGACAGTGGCATGCTCACATCTGTTTTCCTTATTCACTCAGCCACAAGCCTAGCCTTTTTAACATTATTTTTCAGAACATGGTGCAGAAATAATGGATTTTTCATATACATAGAAAGAGCTGTTGCATTATTTCAAATGTGAAGGCTTGTCCTGTGTTCTCTTGTATATGTATTTCTGCTTTTTGTTTTAAGCCATGAAGGCATACCATAACTATCTCTCCATGTTTTCCACCTGAGTTATAGATTGATTTGCTTGTTTGTTTTCTTTTTAATAGTGTTCTCTTAATATCCAGAAAGGAACACTAAAAGTACCAATAGATCAAGAGAACCTAAGGGAAAAATTCAAGGATCACACCAGTTCCTTGGCTAAGGATTTTGGAGGTTGTATAATAGGGCAATAAAATATGTCTTTACAACCAAATAGAGATTCTCTTAATTACTTTGAAATAATTTATCTTGACTCTTTGAAAATCACCCTGAGGAAATCTACAATATCCATTCTTACACTCCTACATGTAAACCATTAGAGTTTCTGTTGTGATTAATGAAGTTCGGCATTCATTAGGGCTTCATGTCTTAGTAGTTTTAAATCTGTTTTGGAAGAGACTCTGCCACAGGACTGGTCTCCAGATTTTATATACCTACAAAGATTTTGAAATAATATTTTTAATCAATAGATCTATTAATCTTTTAAACTGTAAACCAAATACAATCTAATGAAGAATGACTTGAGGTGAGGAAGGGACTCAGAAAAGGTGGTAACTAAAATAGTCCCTTCTAGAGACTATTTGAGGTCAGAGAGTGCTGAAAGGTTGTTTACTCCTAAATAGAGAAGTAACTACACTTCTTCTTTCCCCATTTTATAAGCATCAAGAAGCTTTGATGTTCATTGGGATGCATTGATAATTAGGGGCAAAATGGTCCTGCATCTAACTTTCAGCAAGCGAATATTCATAGCACTGCCTCAGCAATGACTTAGTAGCACTTCAATATTTCTGGAAATTCCTTGGCTCTCATCCTACTGCCACTCCCAAGTTGGACTGTAATGAGACTTAGATGGAAAATATGAAGAATCTTTGTATTTTGTCTGCAATAACGACTGCTATAAATTGACAGCTGTTATCTTAGAGAGTTTTAAGGATTAGCAAAATGGGTTGATTGTAAATGGACTATAATCCCTTAAGAAGATCCCTTTTAACGAAAGCAATTATCTCAGGAGAAAAAAATACCTGTAAACTTACATAAATATATATTATACCTAACTTTAGAACAAAGTTAACAGAATGTTAAATAGTTAGCTTCAGTGGTATGAAGACTTTCAACACTAAAATGGCTTATGGTTTGGAAAGAAATTGAGATAGAAAGACAAAAAATGCGGTCAGTACAATGCTGATAATAATTGTTTGTATTTAAGATTTTTGTGCACAGTCATACAACTAAGCACACAGCTAAGCAGTGGCTTTCCACTGAGACTGGAATGGTATTAGAGTAGGCAATATTAACAGCACTTGGAGATGTGTGTGTACCCTTGCTTTTGCTTTTCTTCAAATATTTGGATATTTGTATTCTGCATGGTTATGTTTTGGAATACTACCTCTGCATGTAAGAACCTCAAATAGCACCAAGACCGATGTCTGCTATTGCAGACAATGGAATATTTTTTAATATTACTGATGTGGCATGCTCATGGAAAAATATGTGAAGGAATGCCTTTGAATAAATCTCCTGTCTGCTTTTCATAAAATATGCTTATCATGAGATTAATTTGAAGGCTTTTTGAGAGATTATACGAGCAAACCTGGATGATGTTGGGATTCTGCCACATCCTTGGATCTTCCTCCACAGAAATTTTAATAATAATCAGACTTGTTCCAAAAATAAAAATTGATAGAAAGAGACTTTTTTGTTGACCTTGGTCCTGCCAGGCAATGAACCCTGTGGCTTTGCCACAGTGAGAAGTTACACAAATATGTAACTTTGAATAATCCTTTTTGGCACTTTTTCTTCTACCCTGACTCAGAGTTGAGCCATCATTGTGCAACTATTGGTTTGCAAGAGGCTTTTGGAAAGCCTTTCTTGACAGGAAATATCTGTTGAGAATGGATGACCTTGCCAACCAGCTAAACAGGGGCCATGACACTGCTGCTCTTCACATGCTGGTTCTTGCTTAGGGCCACAACAGAGGCTTGGAGATGATCTCCTCCCAGCATCTGCCTGCTCATCAGCAGTTGGTGCAACTGTTGCTGAGAAGAGGCAGCTGGCCTACACACTACTATTGTGTCCTACAAAAACCTACACAGACTGGAGGAAGAGTTGTTGGAAAGCAGCCCAGCGGAAAAGGACCTGGGTGTGCTGACTGACAAGCCTACTGAACGTGAGCCAGCACTGTGCCCAGGTGGCCAAGAAAGCCAATGGCATCCTGGCTTGTAGAAAAAATGGTGTGGCCAGCAGGACCAGGGAAGTGATTGTTCCCCTGTACTTGGCATCACACTAGTGATGCAACACCTCGAGTCCTGTGTCCAGTTCTGGGCCCTTCAGTTCAAGAAAAACACTGAAGTGCTGGAGCATGTCCAGAGAAGGGCAATGAAACCGGTGAAAGGGTTGGAGCACAAGTTTGATGAGGTGTGGCTGAGGGAGCTGGGGTTGTTCAGCCTGGAGAAAAAGAGGCTCAGGGGGTACCTTGTAATTCTTTAAAACTACCTGAAAGGAGGTTGTAGCCAGCTAGGAGTCAGCCTCTTCTTCCAGGCAACTAGGGACAGGATGAGAAGACATAGTCTTAAGTTGTGCCAAGGAATGTTCAGGTTGCCATCAGGAGGAATATTTTCACAGAAAGGGTTTTTAAGCACTGTAATGGACTGCCCAGGGAGGTGGTGGTCACCATCTCTGGAGATGTTCAAGAAATGACTGGATGTGGCAATTAATGCCATGGTCTAGTTGACAAGGTGATGATTCGTCAAAGGTTGGACTCGATGACCTTATAGGTCTTTTCTAACATAAATGATTTTGTAATTCTTTGACTATTGAGATGAAGAAGCTATCAACACTGAATAAAATAGTGAAAAATGCCCATTGTTCATATTAATTAAAAATTATTGTGGTAAACTAGCCTTGATTTGTATCTCCCTAACAATCTCTGTTTGCAAAATACATTTAGACTTAACACATAATAATATGTTCTCTGTGTTTTTCTCCCTAGCAGCTGGTTGGATATGTGCAGTCCTGTAGTGATGTAGAGCCTGGCAAAATTTCCATGTGGTTTTTAGTTTTACTCCGGTCTTTCGCCGTCATCACCAATACAGAAAAGAGTAATTTGAAATAGCAAGATTTCAGAAGGCTTTTCTAGACCTCATCTCTTTTCTAGAACAATCTCTCTGGTTGGAAAATTTCATTACTTTTCATGTCACCTACAGGAAAACAGTGAAACATCCTTGGTCAGTTTCTCCAGTTTCATTGTACGTAGCTATTCACCAGTTGATTTTCTATTAAAGAAAGCTTTAGAGCAATGCCTGTGAAAAGCCCTGTCATGAATGAGCAGTTGCACAAGGAAGATTTTAGCAAGCAAGATCTCAACAGGGATTGTTGAAATCACAGTAATATCTGTGCAATCATCTCTAATTGCTGCAAATTAAGATGTGGAAGCAGGAAAATTCTCTCAGCTGCAGAAGACTATTTTCTTGCTAGTCTGTCTTGACAATTCACTGTTGCTTGATGAAATGTGGTCAAGCTAGCACTTTTAGAACTTCAGCAGGTGATTCACCAGCAGCTGAGTCATTCCTGAACAAGACTAGCACATACAAAACCCAGAGAGGGGTGGACAGCTTGGGAAGGAAAGCGCCACCACTAATTTATGCCATCTGGGAGTAACAGCCCATAGGCCTGCAGCTTTGTTTGCAGAATATTGTTTACAATTTTTATTACAAAGTCCATAGGGAATGAGACTTAATTTTATTTAACAGTTCATCATCATTACACAAACTGTTGTTCTGGGTTTAGCTTCAGAAAACAGGAAGCAATACTCATATGATTAGTTTGTCAGGGATTTATTTTCTTTTTAGGCTTTTGTTGTTAAACAATTAGATGGGAAAATTGGAATTGAACCACCCAATGTCATGCAACTGGAGTCTTTTAGCGTTAGAGGTCTCTCTGGTGAGCCATAGAGGATATGAGCTGTTGCAGTCTTGACTCATCACTTTAGTTGGAGGTAACCCAAGTTTACATGGGAGGTCACTTGGCCTAAATCTCCATAACTGAACAGAAGGGCAGGGATCACAAATGGTTATCTGTAACCAGATGCTGCTTAGTGCCTGAGGCTCACATGTCCCCAGTTGCCTGCACAATCACTTTGCTTAAGTGTGAAATTACATAAAACAAGTCACTAACACAGAAGCTGTTTCCTTTAAACTGCCTGCTTAGCAAATGTGATCAGTCCAGTGAAGGATCGAGCAAGTGTGAGAACTCTGGAAGGTTGAAGATGAACAGTGTCTAGGCAATGAGACAGGGTAAAAGGAGCAGTGTCTCCCCATTTGAAAACAGTGAGCTGTTAGATAGCTTAGTCCTACACTTTAGCTCACCTAACTACCTTTTTTGCTGATTGCAAGTACTACTTAAAAAAAAACAAAAGGAAAAGAAAACTAGTAATAATTAGTTGCTTTTCATGTGCTGCAATGAACAACTGAAATACCAAACTTTACAAGACAAAGGTACCACAGTTGATTATTCATTAACTCACAGTGCAGGAAAAAAATTCACAGACTTAACGCTTTAGAACACTTGGCTACAGTCAAAGTAAGTCTCAAAAATTATTTTGATCTATAGTTTCCACAGAACAGGAGCCTCCACTGCACTTCCACTCTGACTGTGCAGCCTGGGTTGAAAACAGTTTCTGCCACCAAAGGTGGGAGTGAATGGAGTGGACATACTTGTCTTCTTAAAGCCAAACTTCAGCTTTACCTCAGGGCAAGAAAACTGGACTAGAACTAGGCTCCAGGTTCCAAGAAACAGCTCAGTTTCTGTAAGGAAACATGAGTAGAGGCAAAATATTTCTGTATTTTCTTTATTTGCCCTAACTTCTCCAGAGAGGAGGAAACAGAATTTAGCATGGCATGCTGGTTCTTGAGGAACTTGTATGAAGGTGCAAAAACATCAGGAGCATGATATGAACAGTCAAAGGTCAGGACATAAGATTTATTGAGTGGTTGAGCATTTTCATACTATGAGTATAGCCTAAGACATACCTAGAGGGCCAACAGACATTGGGAAGAAACACTGCCTAAAATCACAATAAAATATTCTTTTTTATGATTCTCTCTGCTTGTTTGAATTATCCTCACAAATGATACATCACTTAATAACATCCAAATAGTTTAAACAGGTCTCAAAGACAGGGGGGAAATATATTTGTAGTTCTGAGAGCTATACTATGAGTGGTTCACCAGAGAGAAATTATACACATAATCATGCATATGTGGTGAACACTGATCTGCCTTCATAACAGGGTTAGAGATGGTCTATTTGGAAATGCTATTAATGCCATTATTTGCAAATTTATTTATTTTATTCAGCACAACTGCTAGAATGTGGTCCTTTGAGGAATTTAGAAGTTGTTTTTCTGCCTATGGTTAATTAAATCTTAGCTGTCCTTGATAGCAGGGCAAAATTCAGGACAGACACAGAACCTAGGTAAAGGTTGGACTTGATGATCTCCATGGTCTTTTCCAACCTTATTAATTCTGTATAATTCTGTGTAATAAGGAGCACAGAGCTACTGGAAGACAACTGTGTTGTTTTTTTTCTTTCGCTCAAGGATCAGGTTTTTGTAGTATCTGAGGAAGAAAAGTACCAGTTACATGGTCTGGCTTCTTGGGAATAGGAAAAAATTACTTTGGTTTCTTACTACTGACATTACTAAGTCAAAATACTCTTTAACTCTTCCAGGGGGCAGAGGTTGTGGATACTTTCTTTCAATGTCTATAGACGAAGGCAATCTTCAGTGATTTTGTTTGCTACACCCTCAGGTGAGTTTTAGGAGCAGATGACATCCCTGCTAATCAGAAGGGTATCATGTTTGAGTCTTTCTCCAACAACTTTGATTCCATTGAGCAGAGAGGGAACGTTTCAAAAGGCTACTCTCGTTTATAGCAACTTGTGATATTCTGAGGTTCATCTGGAAGAAGAAAAATGTCTAGGCTTGCTGACAAAAGCAGTACATTTTCTTACATGTAGCTAGTATTTGGTAATTTGAGTGTTTCACATCCATCTCACAGAATAAAACTTACTCGTAACCAGGCACCCAGAAGGGTTTAATGCAGTAGATCAGTGATAACTCTGCTCACAGCCTCTCTCAGATCCACCAGTGATATTAATGAGAACTCAAATGCAAGTAAGCTGCTCGCTCAGATCTTTAGGACAGATTGCAGAGATGTCTCTCAATAAATCAAGATTAGCTTATGGATGCAAAGACTGAAATGTCTTTGAGTTATATTGATAATACTGTTTTTAAAAAGTGGATAACGCTGTTAAAAGAGATTAAAGTACAACGAAGCAGTGGAAGGACAACTAGTTGGTGTTGTTTCATTTATTTTGAAGTGTCCAGATATTTTTAAGAAATTGCTTTGAGAGGTTTTTCTGTTGTCTGAGTTGCTAAAATTTAAAAATAATGAAATGAACGAAACTATACTTCTGATTTTAAGAGAAACAGATTAAGACTTATTTTTAATAAGAAACATGTGACTAGGAATAAAATTAATATTGTTTCAGCTTTAGAAATCAGGAAATGATGGCACAGTCTAAAGGATACATATATTAAGAAACATAGAATTAACTTGGTAAGCAGATGCCCTCACAACCAAATGCTAATATTTCAAAATAAAATTAATTTCTATCTCACTTTGCTAACAAAATTCTTAATCCAGTGGCTGAAGTAACCTTATATTGGTTTGCCTGATTATTTCACATAACACCACAAAAGACTTATTGGAACCCACCTAACAAAACAGTCAGCATAGGGTATTGTAATAAAGATAGAATAAAGTAGTGTGCTGAAAAAAAGGGCTTTTGGATGCCTTACTCTGAGAAAAGCCATACTAAGGACCTGCCTTCATAATAAGATGTGAAATTGTCATTCTCGCAGATGACATTCAAGACAGTAAAGCGTGTTTGACACTGGGAGACTGCTCCCTACCCAAAAACAGCAGGACATATTAAACAGTTCCTGTACGACAAATAAGGGCAAATATAACCAAAATCTTCTTCCTATATATCTTAAAGAAATCTGATGCAACTCTTTATGCATCTTTAGGGCTTTATTTTTCTTTGACTAAGCAATTTTAAGCTCATTTGGATAAATACTGTGGGAGTCAATATTACCTGTAAGCTGCCTGACATGATCTGTGCTGGGCAAAATCCAAAGCACGTGATCCCTGATGCCTCATCCAAGACCTATTGTGAAGATATAGCATATCCCAAGTACCACATACATCTTCCAGTAGACAGAGTGATATGGGGAGACCATTTCTGGTAAAAAAAAAAAATATAATTTTTCTTCTGCAATCACCTCCCTTCGGAGAAATCACACTTAAATTATAAGAAGTGCCCACCTTCTGTAGCTCTTGGTCTTTGGGGATACAGTGATGATTTGCTGTCTAGAGATGTTGAAATCTGTACTGAATATGGGCTTTTAAAAGAACTCTGCATATACCAACAAATTCACTACCCAGAAAGTGTTTATGCTTGTGAATTTAGCACAGTGAATGGTTCCCCTTGTTAGAAACCCCAGAAATTGCTGAGTCTGGCAGCAGAGTTCTAGAATGCCTTCTGGTGTTGTGACAATTTCCAAGTCCAGCCCCACTTATGTGTTTAGAGCTGATGAAATGGAAAGCAATGAACCAGCATACCAAATAGCTCACCTTTCTTTTGTCTTCATTTCACATGATGATTTTTTTCAAGCTTTAGCTTTTAGGTTGTCTAGCACAGTATTGATTCCTTCCTTAAGGACCCTGGGAAGGAGCATGTCTGCAGTAAGCACTGACGTTGCATTCCCAACAGAGATGCCCTATTCCGTTGAGAAAGCTCCCAGTACCACGGCATGTTCCCCTCACATATACCAAATCAAAGAGCTTTGTAAGCACCAAATAACACTGCACTAATAAAAATAACTTTCTTGGCAAAGTACCTGATTTGGCTCCATCTAGTTTGATGAAAAGCAGTTTATTAAGTTAATTTGCTTACTTAAAATTTGCTGAATATGTTTTTGCAACACCACATGTCGAATACCCTTCTAAGGGCTCGTGCGAGAACATCTGTGAACCTCCTGTGTCAGAAACATCTCATCAGCTCTATTAATCTCTTACCAAACAGCAAATGTTATTTCTACTGGGCTGATGTAGAATTTAGCAATGTGAAAGCTGAACTGGAAAGAAATCATGAGGAAACGCACAAAAAATAATTCCCTACAAGTGAACAGCAACTCCAGATCCAACAGAGGAAGAGAACAAAACCAAATCAACCAATTAATGTTTGAAAATATCAAAAGGCTTAGATTTTAGAAACAGTGTCAGCTTCTTGTGGCTTTACAGAGGCCAGTTGGTAGCAGCAAAAAAAATACCTCCCTAGCGCAATCAAAAATTATCAGCCTGCATTTCCAGGCCTGTATAAAATGGGCAGATCTGCATCCATTTGAGTCAGAGAACAAGATCTCCCTGACTCAAGGTGCAGCTGGCTGTTTGCAAACATTCAGTTTTACAGCAGTTTTTCCGGCATGTCAATCTCCTGCAGCTGCCAACTGGAGGAGACCAAGAGAGATACTGATGCTCTCTGTCAAATCCCAGCTGGCAATTTTTCTGCACCACAGAAAACCAAAGCATTTTGAGAACTGTTTTTGTCCCCCAGCAACCCTAAAAGAGTTGAGATGTTAAAGTATTTCTTAACATAATTGATTCTCAGGGTTTTGAACACTAAAGTGCAGGAACATGTAAACTGCTTCTAACAGAGGTAGGTGAAAACCTACCAGCAAGCCTTTTCATTGGTTTTCTGCTCCTCTTGTATGTGCACTTTGCAGCATCTAATTGCAACATGATCACATCTAGAATGAAAAAGATGTGCAAACTGTTAAGGACTATTTAAACTGCCTCGCTGAAGGTGCTAGGAAACCATAGCTGTGCTGCACCTCACGTAACACATCAGAGAGAAAACAGGCCAGAAGTTCCAGAAACGTGCTGAAGAAGACTTCCTAACGTAGCTAGTGAGGAAACCAAGTAGGGAAGGCACTCTAGGTGCTTGTGAACAGAGAAGGACTGGGTGATGGAATGACTAGAGGGCATCTGGGGCAAGCAATCATGAAACAATCATTTTCAATTCTCAGAAAAGTAAGGGAGCAGGTGGGAGAGCAGGGGAGAGGTGTGTCCGCAGAACTGCCACTCAGAGGTGAAGGCTTTTAGCCTGTTCAGGGGCCTGGTTGATAGAATGTCTTCAGAGGCATTCCTGAAGAGCAAAGGAGTCTAGTAAGCTTATACATTCTTCAAGAGCAGTCTGGAGTACAAATTTTATAAGGAGCAGCTGAGGAAAGTGGGTTTATTCCTGGGTACCTTTCCTGGAGAAAGAGGGAACTTATTGTTCTCTACAACTACATGAAAGGAGAGTGTACTGAGGTGGGAACCACCCTCTTCTCTCAAGTAGCAAGCAACAGGACAGGAAGAAACAGACTCATGTTTTGCAAGGGAGGGTTTAGCTTGGACAGCAGAATAGTTTTCTTCACCAAAAGGGTTCCCAAACATTGGAATAGGCTGCCCAGGAAAGTAGTGGAGTCACCATTCCTGGAGGTGTTTGAAAAGCATATTCACGTGGCACTCAGGGAAAGGTTTGGATGGCAGACTTAGCAATGCCAGGTAAACAGCTGGGCTCCATTTTACACTTTTGAGTCTAAGAATCACAGCCCTTGTGTACTCACACATTTTGAGAGCTTTTAAGAGCTAAGCTCCATTTTCATGCATAGAAAGCCTTTTTTTGACCTGTGGGAGCATTTGCTCCCTGTATTCTGCTGCTTATTCAGACACCCTGTGTTGTCCCTTCCAGCCCAGAGGTACAAGAGTGGCTCAAGGGTGGCTGCAGCCTCAGAAAGGTTCCTGGGGGTTCACCCATTTTCCCTTTGCTATTTTGCAGCTGGATACATGCCCCAGACTAGAGTTCTGTGCTAGCACTGCTGTGAGGATGACACAGAGGCAGCAGTTGGAGGGAGGGAGGGACATGGAAAGGCAGCTGCTGAAGGGAAGGACTGTAAAGACAGCCATCAAGCAGCACCCTGCAGAAAAATAATTTCCTTTTGCTCACCCACATACTAGGAGACTTCAGCCAGTCCACAAGGCCGGTGGGAGCAAAATATTTATTTCATGGATTGCAGCAGTGCTGGGGTGGGAACACTCAGTCCATCAGCACTGCCAGCACCAAAGCAGAATGAAATAAGTAGAGCATGAAGCACCAAGGACTTCCAATATCAAATTATCTGGCATTCACAGGCTCTAGATGTCTAAACAGCCAACAGCTGTAGATCCCTAAGGGTCTGCTCATTTTAAATCCGAGAGTTAAAGTGGCTCTTCAATCTTGTATAGGACCAGCCCAAGACCTTGAACTGTCATCTTAAGAACTACTTTACCTGTCAAATAGAAGAACACTAAACACAGCATTACTTAGACTATCAATAACACCTGTTCAAAACCATTCAGCATCAGGAAACAGCATCAGAGTTCTGAAGACTGACATTGCAGGACATGGCAAATTCATAGAGCACCCCCTACTGAAGGATTTCTCCTGTTATCCTCATTCCATCCTTTTATTACTTATGCATTGAATCAAGCACTGTATGACTAATATTCCAATGCAGCAACTTAATTCAATTCCACTACTTAAAAATCAGGAAAAAATGTCACCCTACTTGTAATATGCAGCCAGTCACAGATGGCTTCAACAGCCACATGCAACTCTGCAGCCAATGTGAAATTTGAGATTCACATGTGACACAACAAAACATTGCCAACAGGCTATTTCAGTGAAAACACTGATTTTTTTTTTGACAAAACAAATTGCATTATTTTATCAATTAAAAAAGTTTAGATTATTCAAAGACTTATGAATATCTGCAAGCTTGAGTTGATGGCCCCTATTTCTGCTATTAGTGTAATGTCATACAGCTGTGAATTGCTTTTAAATTAGGTGCTGGCTGAATATCCACCTTGAGCATAATCTTTTGTCTTTGTCATTATAAGTCACCTTATCTTGCAATCGTTTTCTGTTTTGGCAGACACTAATCCCATTTTATGCTGAATTTTGCTGTGTCCTCAAAGTCACTTGGTATCAGAAGTGTTTGCAGTGCATAGCTGTTTACTGAAGTAAAATAGGTAAAGAGGTATCTTAAGGGTAGTGGGACTTCTAAGAACAAATAACGATTAGAATAGTGCTGAAACTCCTCAGATAAAGAATTTTGAGATAGGACTCAAGGTAGAAACTTAAAAGAATGATGAAAAATTACTTATTCAAAATCTGATGGTTTGAGTTACCACATATGTTTTCATGTATGTAGTAAAATACATACTGAAGTTTAAATGACTTACTGCATTTAGTAAGAGGGAAGTACTTCATTTATTCTTCATCTCATGTAGGCTGCAATAAAAATTAAAAATTAAGTAGTCTGCTTATTTTTCACTACTGTAATACTTACAAAACTATTTCTTCCAGTTGCCTCAAATTCTTCCAAGAGAAAATAAAAGCCTGCAACAGCCTACTATTTTTCCAAATTTTTTCTTCACTTTTTTCATGGTTCTTTTAGAAGACCAACTCTAAAGATGCAGATAATGTTAACATGAGTTAAGGCCTATCTACAAAAGCATTTGAGCAGAATAACATTTTGTACTGTAAATTCATCCTATTTATCCTGCAGAAGTTCTAGCAAAAGCGTGCTATGCTCTGATCACATGACTGCAAAAGTTGTATTAGGGTGAAGACCATGAAAGACTTGCAGTCAGAGCAGATGCAATTCCCTGCCTTTCAAAAGCTAAAGATAATCCCAAAGAATTTTCAGGACTCTAGAGCTTACTTCTAATATCTTCAAGAGCACAGACTCATTCCAATTGTGGCAGCAGAAGATACCCAGGGCCAGACAAGTGCAAAGGCCTTGCACTGTTAAGGCAATGAGAAAAAGTGAGAGGGTAAAAATGTACCAGTGCGAGTCTAGATATTCAGCTAGGCCTGGGAGAGAACCTGTAGCAGCTGCTCAGTTGTGACCAAACAACAAAAAAACATTCTTTCAAGGACCATGTTCCAAAGCTGCTCAGGCTGCACAGAAACCTCCTATTTCCCAGCAGTGATTTAGACTTTTGTCCTCCTCTTCTGTTTTATAGTGTAGAGACAGCACCAATCTTTCCTTTCTCCTGCATGAATTCTGTTACCTCTGTGGGAAGAGGCCAAAAAAAGCTCGAAAGAGCCAGCAGTGGGTGGAGTGCTTCTGGCTTCAGTCTGTTGTGCAACAGCACCATCCAGCTGCCAAACAAAAAAGCTATCGAACAGTCATGGCACTATGCAGATTTGGTCCTTGTACCACAAACAAAATGAATCCTTACACCTATTAAAAAACCCCACACACCACCACCCCCTCCCTGCCTCCTCCAGGTCCCTTCTGTGCTTCCAAATTAATTATACTGACTCATCATGTTTTGTTTTCTGGGTTAGTACACAAGAGCGTGCTTTAGCAAAACTAAGAATTCAGCCCAGTCAGATTGGCAGGCTACAGCTTACCTTGGTGTTTCAGTGAAGTGTGGAATATAAGCTCTCAGGTATGAGGAAAAGACCATTATCTTTGGCTCACAACCAAAGACAGTTAATCACACTACAGAAATTATTGGAAAAAATTCAACCATTTCATACATAAGAGCCTATGTTTTAGCTATCATAATTTACCACTCCTGAGCTTCAGCAGCTAAAGCAAGCAAAGGAACATCCAGTGAGGGAGAAAAATGATGAAAACTCATACTCAACTAGCAGATCAGTCTGGAGAGAAATCATGACACAAGGAAGAAAACTTCTTGCTCTCCAAAATTTTTCATAAACTTATGTAGCTACAAGACATATACAATGGAAATAACAGATGACTGATTATCTGAATTAAATTCACAAGGTCACTGCTTAAATTGCCCTCAGTTGTACATTAAACTCATTTTTGTTGTAACACCCACAAGGTCCTTACTGTTTGTGTCCATTGACAATCAGTAAGTCCTATATTAGACTACTGTTCTTGTATTACATGTGCCTTCCCCTAACCCACAATCCCACATTCTCGTGTTGATACATGAAAGCAGGGAATTTGCCTCTTTCTGACTTTCTGAAGTCCACTCGTTCACTTCACCTGTTCTTTACACTTTACAAAGCAGTACAGGGTACCTATCAAAGTCTAAAGATGAGTCAGTCAAGCTCTCAAAGAAAAGAACACTAGTGAAAACTTTCCAAGTAAGCATTGGTAGGAAAATAATTCTGAAATGCAACAGTTTACCTAGGAGAAAGAACACTCAATGAAAGCCTGAAAGGAAAACTAGGATAAATGAGGTGACTTTAAAGCCTTGGGGTTAAGCAAAGAAGAATGAGCATTACCACACTGAGATGCTGTTTTTCTTGCATATAATTAAAATATACAGTACATTTTTACATAAGCCCGGAATGTAAAAACACAGCAGCAGAAAACCAGCAAGCACTAGAACAGTAGGTGGCAGCCACAGGAGCAAACAACATGCACAAAGATACAGAAGAGGTGCCAAATGACAAACCTGTGCCAAGTAGGAGAGAAGGTGCCCTTAGACAAACAAGGCAGCAAAACCAGGAGTCCAGAGAGCCACAGACCTAAGTGAACAATAGCGCCCCCAAAATTGCAAATGAACACAAAGAATAATGAGAGGAATGGCCAATGAGGAGGTAATATGGCCAAGTTTGACTAAAGAAAGCAAGAGTTCTCTCAATAAGATGAGAACAGACTACAAGACCTTCACAAGGAGAGGTACCAGAAAATCACTGCAAGACTACATCATTAGATCAGAGACAGAACAAAGGTACTAGAAAAAAACTGGAATGAGACCAATCCAAAATGCTCGAATCAATAAAACGGAATCGGTGCCAAATAAGAAAACAAAACAGAAAGACTGGATGTAGGAGGGTATTGGAAGAAGATGGTAAGGAGGTGGTGGACAAGAGCAAGCCCTTTAATCTAGAATGAAAATTTTGTCTCTGTTCCACACCAGAAAAAAAACAAAGTTTGCATATTAAGTGCAGAGAAAGTAATTTGAAGTAAAGAATCTGATGATCTTGACTGAAGAAAACCAGAAAACCCTGCCAGGAACTGACAGGAGAACTTGTGACATGGATTGGCGGCTGCACAGTTACGCTCAAAGAACTGCATACTCAAAAGGCATAGAGTTACACACTCATTCCAATAACAGAAAGGGTAGATTAATCCATTTCAAAATTCAGATGTAGACGGAAAATAGAAAGGAGGAGCAAAAGCAGATTTTGTGTAGTTACTAGTCAGATCAAATGACAAGAGCGAAGGTGGAAACAGCATAAAAATCCTAGCAAGCACAGAAATAGGCCTGCAGTGGAAAGAAACAAGGCAAGCCAGACAGGAGAAACAGGAAGCCATGAAGTCTTTCCAAAACAGTCTAAACAGAGACAACACTTTTACACCATCCTCCATTAGGTCAGCCAGAGTTCTGCCAACTTGATCCCAGTAAGTACTAAAGGATTTCACATGGAACTTGAGCTCATGACAGTAGCTTTGCTGTTTTACCACAGGGTTCAAAGCTTTTAAGCTAGGACACCAGAAAGCCAAAGGTAAGGAGACACTAGACAGCAACCTGTTTACACTCACTAGTCGCTCAGTTAAGGAATCACTTAAGATTAGAGTACCTGTTCAAACTGAGCTTTGTAGCCTTGTATGAGTAAGCATTTCCAAACCCAGAGCTTCAGCTGTCTAGAGAGTCTTAGACAGAAGTACTATAGTTAAACCTGCCGTGTCACTCAGAGTATGTTTACATGTCTGCAATCCCCCCCACCCCGCCTGCCAACCAGCCAAGTATCTATTTACTATTCACAGAAAGTATTACTCAGTTCAGACCTGAGGAGTTCAGTTCTATCTTCATCAACCTCTCTAACCTTGTAACAAGCAAGGCTTGAAGATCTGATTTATTGCAAGCTTCTGCAGTCACTGACAAGTGCCATCCCAGACCTAATGACAAGCTTGTTGCATTTAGGATTCTAGCTCACAATTTTAGTTTCTTATTTAAACTGGGGACACAAAATATGACACGTGGAAATAGTGATAAGATCACACATGGTAAAATCCATACGGATGGGCAGAAGAGCTGGGTGCAAGTTGCATGTTGCACATATCAGCTTCTCAACCATACAACCACACTGCAACACTCACCAGCCCCCTCTTTTCTCACAGACTTTCAGCAAGTCTCATTAATTTTATATTTAGCATTTCACAGCAAGGTAGTTTCTACTTCCAAAAGTATCTTGACAGAAGTTGGGTTCACACCCATGTCTTCAAGTAAAAGGACAAGTTTCCGTGACAGGAAGTATGAATAAAACCAGGAAGTTCTATCCCAGAAAGCTCACACATTTCAAAATTTAAGATCTTATTTTAATCCAAAATATGGCAACTGTAAAGTCCATTTCATAAAACAGTAACTTGCTGCTGCCAAGTTTTCATATGTACAGAGAAAAGAGTCAATTCAAGTTTCTAGTCAGTAGGGCTTCCCCATTGATTCCAATATTTTCTTTCTCTCGTTTGCTGAAGGCATCTCTGGTTTCACACCATTTCTTCTCCTTTGCATCATAATGTCATGCTGAAAATAGAATAAAGTGACCATGAGAACAGATTTCTCAGAATGCCTGCTTCTAAGCTCCATATGAACAAGACTCTAATAGAAAAACTCTTTATGTATCAAGAACCAAATACTCTTAAGTCCGGTTAGCTGATAATTAAATGTACTAGTACTTAGTTTACCCTGCTGCTTCAGAAGACAGTGAAATCAGTATTCCCATCACACTATGTCAGGCTAACCTCCAATTGCCTGTAAATAGTTTTTATGTAGTTTTGCCAAGTATTTAAAGGCAAAGTTAAAGACTCTTTACTACTATAGCATAAGGAAAGAAAACAGGTAACAGTTTAACTGTACATAGTTCTTCAGGATACCTCTTTACCACAAGAGAGAAGGGAATAAGACTACGAACGAAACACCAAATAAAAATGAACTCTTCCTAACCTTTATCTCAGGTTCAAGTAAACACAATCCAAAACAATGGAAAACTTAGAAAACCTTATCTCACCTCACAATTTTTCTGTTGCATTCATTTAAAAGTGACTTTATTACTAGAAATATCTGACTCATATTCAGAGACAAACATCAGGTACTGCAAGAACACACTCATAATCTGAGGGCAAACTTCAAAGACTCGAGTGAAGTACTTTGATGTGCATCTGCTTAAGTCTTCCAGCAACACATACCAAGCCTACCTAGGCCTGTACGGTACCACAAAAACGGCAGCAGTCAGAATTAACTAAGTTTGAAGCGTTCACAAAGGACTTTGTAAGAAATAACGTACTTAAAGCAAAGCAGGGAGTAAAATTGACAAAGTCTACTGTGCTTACCCAGAATTTTCTGCAGTTTTTGTACTTCAAAAAATAGTCAGAACACATATGCTTCTGATAGTTGTTGTCAGTCATACATTTTGTAGTGGCATCTGTCTCCTTTAATAGGGGAAAATATACTTCAGAGCTGAGGGAAGTTACTGTACTCAGTGTTTAAATATTTTAACAAGTCCCAGAGCATCTATGAAGATAGGAGGCAGCTTCTCAGATGAAAGAATACTATCAAAAAGAGCAAAGGAACATCTATCACAAAGGATAATCAGTACTTCCAAGCAGTGACTTCATTTGGAGGTAACAGACATTAGTACTCTTTAAACAGTAAGGATGGAGTCCACAGAACAGTTGTTTACAATGACATTTGGTATAACTCACAAAAGACTTTTAAAAAATAACCAAGCTGGTCTAACCAGGATTTCAGGCTCTGGTTTAAAGGACTGAAAATTAAGGAGATTGCTATCAGTTGTATCACTGCTATTTATGTGGAATTACTCATTATTTCACGCTTACTATAATGGGTGACTTCCAGCTCTTCCCATCTTAAGAGCATGAGGAAACTTTTTATACAAAATGCTATAATATAAGAGTGCTATCCATGAAGAGTCCTCCAGAAATTGCATTATTTAATATTGAAACAGACAAACAATTTGATCATCTTACCTCTACACATGGATTTATATCGTGATCTCTAAGCTTTTGTGCATGTCTGGACATCCTAGACAGACACTCGTACCTTGGCTAGAAACAGAAACGAAACAGGTTAAGCATCTACTTTTAATAGTAACTCAAGATTAAGTCTCAACTCCAGCATGTAATAAAGGCCTTCTTATAACACACAGTTTGATTGTCTATAATAAAAACCAAACCAGCATCAAACTTGCTTTGCAAAATGTTGTTTCAAAAGCGGTAACAGGAAGAAAACTCAAGCAAGTTTAGCCTGCCACCAAGACTGCTTACTCCCTCATGAATTTCTGCAGAGAATGGAGTCACCACAGTAACTCTCACAACAGCCTGTGATATCATGGAGGAAGTGACCGTGTTTAGAAGAAACAGCTCCATAGGAGCTGTTCACAGCCAACACACTCTAGACACTTCCATTAAGCATGTGGGAGGAATGTACATGTAAACTTTTCCAGATTTGTTCCTATTCCTTAGCTGGATCACCTCTGTATCTTCGCTGAGCTTTCCCAGGTACAAGAAGTGCTCAACTATCTCCTGCGGTGCCACGTCAAATACCTAATAGAAATAGACCCACTCACACTGTGTATGGCAGCTTGAATCACATTTTTCACCACTTTTGGTTCCTAGAGTCGGTATCAAACTACTAAAGCTAGAAACACCAAGTTCAATGCCAAAAACCTCCACTGATCCAAGATGATGACATCAAGATGAAGAGCAGACTCTCCTTTCCCTTTACAACTTCCTATACATTGCCTCTGGCACACACATGGCCACGCAGGTATTTGTTCCAAACAAATACTAAATCTAACCAAAAATAAATTAATGTTGACCAGATGATCGTTTCAGGCAACGCAAGCAGAAACAGGACTGAGGGAACAAATTAAAGGACTGCTGATGAGGAAAAGTGAGCTTGATCTTGTGATTTTTTTTATTCTCATTAAAAGCACTGCTTCTAATTCTAAATTTAAACTTGTTTCTGTTCTCATTAGGGAACGTTTACTGCAAGCATGCAGTAAAAATCCAGTTTTGCCTAATACCAGCAAATAGAAATCAAATAATGTTCTTTGTAGCTCACAGAGAAAAAGCAATGTTTTACATGAGGTTTCTTCTTTGGGTAAAAATAAGCTATTCCCAGTGAATAAGCCTTAGATTTTACAGCCTGCGCATGTAAACTCTCCTGCTAGAGAGTACCCTTTGCATTCTACGGGATAATTTTTGGCAAATGGGCCTTTTAACAAAACAGCATCAGGAAAACCTTCCACTTTCCTCTGAGAGCTATACACTGCCTAAACTAACTTTACAAGCTAGGCAAACTTTGGCTTTTTTGTGGGTGCAAGAGCATTTTTTGATCAGGGACTTCCAGCTCATTTGGAAACACAAGCAGGTAGACCGGCATCATCACAGACTTCAAGAAAGAAGGAGGGAGGGGAAAAGAACTAGAAAGCAAAAGCAGCATATAACAATGCCTCACTCAGGTCAGCATAACAGACACTTTTAGATGTTTGTTTGTGTGTGTTATAACTCCGCATTTCATTGATACACCACCTAAGCAGATATGCCTCAAGGTGAACAGTATTAGCTTGACTTCAGACTTACTCTCTGAAAGAGTGTTTGTGAGTCACAGGATGCCTTGTCATAACCAGCGTTCATACAAACTGCACCTAACACTTTCAGTTTGATTACACTACCGGAGACTGCAACCATGCAGGGAAGAAGGAACAATGCACACAATCCACTAAATACTTAATGAACAGGCAGTTCAGGTTCTCGTGAAGCTGCTTAGCTCAGAGCAGGCAAGTGCTTAAACGTTCTTAGTACTACCAGAAAGGTCTGATAGCTCCCGCGCGTGTTCTTCTCTCCCCCTCTCCGAAGTACTTCAGGTCTTGAAACATTATGAGCTGGAAGGGCAGGCGGGTCACGCCGAAATGCTGCGGTGTGACAGAACGAGCAGTTGGGCAGGAAGAGAACTTCCCCCTCCTCCCAGGTCTTGCACAGGCTTCCCTTCCTGCTTTCAGATTACAGGTTAGAACCCAACCACAGCCAAAGGCTTGTCTATTCCGCAGTCCTTAATTACGCTTTAACGCATTAACAGCTGCAGACTGTACTACAGAGAATCAGGGTTGCTACGGGCGCTCTTTAACCCTAGGGCTTTTTCAGGTCATAAACCATCAGGGCGCATTTCTATAGGCTCCCAACCATTGAAAAAGCATTCGGCCCGTTCTAAAAGGACACACATACATGCAAAGTCGCTAATTATGCCGCAATACAGACTAGCTAATTAGACTCTGAACCCTGCAGCCGAGGCCGCATTAAAAGTCCTACGGCTTTCACCGCTGTCACGGCGGAGGTGGGCGGCAGCCGGCGGTCCCGTCTCTCAGCACCGCAGAGCCGCCGCCTCGCCGGGCTCAGCCTCCGGCGGGGCCGGGAGCCGTCCAGGTGCGGAGGAGACGCCGCCGCCCGAGCCTTGCCTTCCCCCGCCGGCAGCAGCGCAGCGCCCGGAGGCGCCCGGCGCCCCCTTCCCCCACCCCGGGTCGCT
>VXBA01003281.1:632640-697631 GCA_013399895.1 Serilophus lunatus | reverse complement strand
ACAGCGGCGAGAGCGGCGAGAGAGGGAGCGGAAGACATTAGAGACCGCGGTGCCGAAAAATGAGGGAAAAAATTAATATAAATTCGCCCACCGCCTCAAACCGGCCAAATTTCGCACAGAAATTTGCCCCGTGGACCCGGCTACCCGTGGGGTGTCCCCCGGACCTGGCGGCTGCGTCTTTGGGGGGATCCGGAGTGACTTTGGGGCACTCGACCCCCCTTTCCCGTCGTTTTTTGGACAAAAGTTTTTTTTTTCGTAATAAAGAAACGAATTTGCCTGCTCTCCCCCTCCGAGTGGCCCGGGAGCTTTTCCCTTCCCCATCGGTGTGTGTTTAGAGAAAAGTGTGAACCCAAGTAAGTGCTGAGTCGTGTTGCATTGGGGAGGGGGGTTTTGCTAACTGAAAGCAGGAGAGATCCGGAGAGAGAGAGAGAGAGAGCAGGGACAGCTTGTTGTCAGTATCATAAACAACCAAAATGGAGGGAGAACTGAGGCATATAACAAAATAAAAATCAGAAAAAAATGCCAAAAAATACCTAAAAATCGGGGCTGCTCCCCCTTTTCTTCCTCAAGGTAACAGAATAAAACCCGTGTCTTCCCGAGACCGTTTTAAGGTTTCAGGGAGCAAGGAGTTAATATTTATTATTTTTTTTTTGTTGATGAATTCTTTGAAAAGGCGAAAGCCTCTTATAACTCGCCACCGACAATGAGAAAACGTGAAAATCCCTTTCAGGAGAGAGAGGTAGGGGGAGATGATGGTGCAGAAAGTGTATAACTTGGGGGTAATGTGGAGTGATCCTAGATAAGATAAATGCTGTATGTGCTGCTTTATAACTTCCTTTTTTAATGCTTTTTTGGGTATGTTTGAGGGGTTTGGAGGGACGGGGGGGCTCTTTTCTTCTCTGTCTTTTTCTTTCCTTTTTTNTTTTTTTTTTTTTTTTTTTTTTTTTTTTTTTTTTTTTTTTTTTTTTTTTCGGACCGGAATGTAATGCCTTTGTAGTGTCACTTTCCTGATCTAATTAGGATGTGTGAGGCAAAGAGTAAACCTTTCCGGTTTATAAAGTGCATTTTCGTTGCCTTTGAATTTCAAGTTTTCCTGGTGGCTCCCTCCTCTATTTAAACTGGATTCTTCAGAGTAGTGTGGGCTTGAGGTAATGCTCCATAGGGAAAGCACAGAGGGCTCAGGGGCAGGGCACCTCTTCTGCGGGTGATTGCTGATTTCCCTGGCACGGCCAGTTCACCTGTTTGTCTCCTACAGAGAATGTATTCTGCGGTCTCCTCGTTTTATTTATATAAAATAATGGTGCCTCATCTCGCCTCACATTGAAGTTAATGCGAAAGTGCTGCTGATGTTGGTTCCACGTGGGATCAGGGACATAGCAGGGCATTTTAAAGAGACAGCTTCACTTTTCCTGGGGTTATCAGCACCTCTGCAGCACCTCTGCCTCTCGCAGAGGGGATGGTTCGTTGTTGGGTTTTTTTAGTGGAAAGCTATCAAATCGGCCCTGGTCTGATAAATTCAGGCAGGATAACAGAGGGAAACGTGCAGATTCCTGGGGATCAAAGCAATTCTTTTGTGTGCAGCAGGTCTTCAGAGTGGATTTCTCGGTGTGTTAATTGAAATGCTGTGTTTTGGAGAGTGTTTTTTGGAATGGGTGTTGCAGAAATTAAATAGTCTCGGGTTGTTTAATATTAAGAGCTGGTGCTGTTCTGCTAGCTATGAATTCCCTGTGTGTGTAGGGCAATTTCCCAGGCATTTTGTAAAATCTCTGAAGTGCGTTGTTTTTACTTTGAATACATTCAGTTTTGCTGGGAACACCTGAGTTTGTTGAAAATCTTATTTTGTGCTTAAATCTCCTGAACAGTCCCAGAGGTTTTGAAAACAGTGAAAATAACTGTAGGTTTTAATTGGCCAAGGTAGGGGCTCTTTGCAAGTACACCTTACCTGTGTAGTTAAAACATTACTTGGAAGAATTGCCTCTGGCTTTGTTTAAGGAGAGAAAAACCATCCTAATTGTGATCTAGTTTCATTTATATGTGTGTGTGCATGCATGCTGTTATCAGGGGTTGCGGCTGATGAAGTTTTTTTGCTTAATTTTTAACTTGCAAATATTTAACTGTGATGATGTGAAATGCTCTGCTTGTCCCCATTATCTCCTATGTGTTTTCATTTTCAATGAAGTATCCTTTTGAAAAAAATTAGCAGCGCCTCTTAACGTGGCAATTTTCTATCTCTGTGAGAGTTACAATGTTTCCTTCACGATTGCTTTGGTTTTGTAGTCTTTGTGTGTAGTTCAAGATTGCAAATGCAATACGGATGTGTGGTTCTGGAGAGCGAAGGTGAAGTACTGAGCTTGTAGGGAGGCTATTTCAGCAAATGTTTTCTCTGAGTTTGTGGAAGTTGAGTGTCAGTTGTGATAGCTCTGTGTGTTGAATAGAATGTGCCCTGTGCCTTTTCTGCAAGTGTGACCAAAGGAGCTTGTTGACCAGGATAGCCTTGTGGTTGAGATTTCTTCCTAAATCTTTAAAGTTTTCCAGTGATTCACAGTTGTGAAAATCAAATCACATTAATTACTCTTCGGTTAGAAAAAAAGGCTCATTAAGAAAGAAAGATTAATCAGTTTGTAAAAAGGAATGAAACAACATTTTTCCAAAACTGCTTTTTATGGTTTAGAGATTTCTTTTCTAGTTAGCAAGAATTCAGATTTAAAAGTTCCTTTCCGAATATTTCTTAAGCTGATCTATTGCTTTTATTGACTGAAGTAACATTACCCTGGAATGCATAGAAATTTCATAAATTAGTAGCAGGACACCATGTGTTGGTGGTTTTAATGTGCCAGGGTGGATAGACAGATAGTAGTGGATGTGCTGAACTAACTTAAATAAACTAATTAGTAGCATTGAGAACAGTATTTAAGAACTCTTCAAATGCTGTATCTGTAACCATCAATGTGAAGTGTTTGACATGTTAGTACATTTTTACATAATTAAAAGCTTCTTAATCATTAATATTGTAATGCTGAAAAAGGGGATAGGCACTGCTAATAACAACATGAAAGAAGCACGTGTTGTGCAGTGTCTTTCTTGACTTATAGCTGTGTATCACAAAGTAAATTTAGTGTATCCAACCAAAGTACAAAATTCAGGACATAGGGAGGAGAAAGAGGAAAGGGTGTTCTCACAGAATTTGATACTCTTCTGAGCTGGGTTTAATTTCAAGGTGTAATCCAGATGCTGATAATAACAGCAAAAAGTAAATGTTGTTTGGGATTATTTTTTTACCAATTTACTCTGTTTTGTAGAAAACTGAATTTTTCTTACAGTGATGAAGTGCTTTTTTAAGAAAAATAGAAAGTAACTTTGAAAGCTTCCTTAGTTCTAAGAGCTAAGATAATCTTCTGTATTATGAGCTGGTTTGATTCTATAGGTGATTCAATATGATTTTTTCAAGATTTTCTAAAATTAGAAAACCTGAGGAAACAAATGCTATGGGCTATTCTTGGTAAAACTACCCTACTTTTTGTAGGTAAACTGGAGAGCTGTAAATACATAAAAGTCCTTAAATACTTAGCAGTCCTATTTGATACTCTTTCAAAGTTAATGACTACAACATTCTACAACAGTGCAAGCAAATACAGGAATCTAAACTGACATGAATTCAGCTTTCCTTGAATGTTTACTTCAAATGTGCCTCTTGGTGTGTACTTTTAATTTAGGAATTATCCTGAAAAATTAGTTTCCCAATATAGAACTTTTGAGATTTAACTGAGGAAACCTTTAAAAATTTTGTGCAATTTCAAAAGGTACTGCACACAAAGTGCAGACACTTCTAATGGTTGTCCATCTCTGCAGCTATTTAGTCAAAATGGTGCCCTGAAGTCTCTTCCTTTCAGGGTGTAGCATGTGTTTTAAAATTAATAGGTTAAAGAGGGTACTGCTCATGTTCTAAATAAACCACTGTTTGTAACTGTTCAAGGTTGTTTTGTTAAAGTGGATGTTATGCTTCAGAGTCCCAAGCACAAGTTTTCAAAATTTTGTGTTTTTAACCTCGTGTGTTGTTAAAACCAGTTTTTGTGAACAAATACTTTTGGGAGGGTTCTTGAACAAGTCTATCTATTTGCCAGGGGGAGAGATTCTGGAAAACATGAAATAGGTTAGAGCACTTAGACCATTCTCAAATCAGTGTAGAGTTAAAAGGAGTAGCAGTCACCCCCACTGAAGTGAGAGAGCACTTGCTTTCATGGAGATATTACCCAAATATCTGCTACTAGTGAGGATTTAGCTTGCAGAGCTTTTGAAAGAAATGTGCAGTATTTATCCACTGAACTGCTAAGCATCTTTAACCAATTACCAAATGTTTAGGTAGCTTTAAAAAACTATTTAAAAATAATTCAAATATAAGAACAAAGTAACATTTGTATTGATCAAATATAAAATGTTTAAATTTCTGAAGGATAGGGGATTTTTTTTTTGATTTATCTGAGCATTTTCATAGTAGAGAATTGTGTACTTTTCCTGTTTAATCAAAAAACCCACATCTAGAATTTAATTTAGTTTGTATTGATTTTTAAATCGTGTGATCTTGTAACTTGAATGTAAAACATTGATTAACTCTCAACATAATCACTTATACAGATGCTTTTTTTTTTTTTTCAATTTTTCAAGGAATATAGTGACCATTTCTCTGAAATTGCAGAGAGTGGAGTTACTAATAAACAGTTGTCCACCGGACATCAAATGCAAAAAATTCTAATTGTATACAACTTAAGAAAACCTTATATTGAGCAGAACTGGTCACCATTACTGCAGGTTCAAGCTTTACTTTTATTTAGATTGGCTTGTTAAAGAGTCTTTTGTCTACTTCAGTATCAGGGTTCACCTGTTATTGTCTCATCTTAGGACGAGTAGCAAAAATGAATAGAATGAGAGGGGTTTCTTTCATTTTTGACAAGATATAACATGCTTTTAAAAGTAGTTAGATGCCAACAGTTTTAAAGGACAGGGCCTTCTCATAGGATATATTAAAATTGTCAGTATTTAAGTGGCCCCTGCATGCCTAGTAAGCAGTTTCTGTAGGACTGTGGCATTAAAATTAACCACCATACCAAACAGGGGTTTGAGGTGGCTGTGTAAGTACATACCTGACAGTGAAGGGTGGGAAAAGATTTATAGTTATTCTCATGTTGAAGGAATAAATCAGGTTCTATTATAGCCTTCTCTGTAATAACTGCTGTCCCCTTCCTAGTTCACTGTCTGTCCAGAGTGTAGAAATACCTTGTCAAATACATGAAAATACATGGCCAGAGAGATGGGTTATTTTATTCATGCCAAAGCCTTGCAGTTTTGATAGACTTTAGAGTAGAATGTGGCCCAATGTGCATAATTTTATTTGCTTTGTTTAGAGGAAAGGAAAGGAAAGAGAGGGGGGGAAAAAAACCCCAGCAAACAGGTCTGGACTAGTATAAATCCAAAAAGTGAGGCACATAAAACGAATGTAGACAAGTGTGGCTGTAGGACACAGAACGGTAACTTAAAACTCTGAAGTAAAAGAGCTCAAATCAGATTTGAGAAAGTCAAGTGGGAATCAGGAAAGTAAAACCTAAGAATTGCCATCAGATGCAATTAAGAAATAACTATGTAAAGAAACTTGGAAAAATGCAAAAAGTGTCTGTTACAGTGAACTGAGTTGCTATAATCTTCTTTTGCACTTAATGTGCTAAATTCCTCTCTCAAGGAGACTATCCCTAGAAATCAGATTAGAAGGTGTTTAAAGGGAATTATTTGTCAAAGTTGTTTTTTCACTCAAGTTAGGATAACTAATAATAATCTCTTCCATATTGCTGTAATAATACCTTATTTGATATCATTTAACCCTGCACATTGCTCGTAGGCTTACTTATGTATTGTGCAGGTAATTTACCTAGTAGCCTGACACTGTATTGCTAACCCTAAGAGCTTTTCTTTGTGGTTGTGAGTCACATCAGATTTGGCAGTCTGGAAAGTGTAGTATTTCTTATGAAATAAGATGTAGATGGTTGGTTTTGCCTTATGCACATTCACTGTGAATTGCCAAGTATTCATTCAGGAGGGAAGGAGAATGTCGAAAACTTCCTTCCCCTCTTCATGTGTCAAGTGTGAATTTGTGTACCTCAGGGTGTCAGATTTGTTAGTGCATGAGTTTTCTAAACAGCCCTGTAGATCACCTGATTCTGAATTAATGAGATCTCATCACACTGAGTGTTTGAACAGCAGAAAGACCCTGTGTATGCAAATCAGATTTTACTGTCCCAAGTGCTTGTCACTTCTAATAAAACTGTTTACTGAGAGGTGTATGTATTTATCGTGAATGTTAGATTTAGATGTAATATAGATACACACACTGTAAGGAAACATCTGGCTGTTTAGGGAGAATATAATGTCTTTTAAATCAGCTGTGATACAGGAATATTGTTTTGTAAAGAGACCTTTGTGAAGAAAAGGCAGAAAGATATTGTGGCAGCTTGCTATTAAATTTCAATCAAGCCAGTATAGTTAGTAATAAAACATTTACAAGTTTGTAAATGTTAAGTTTCTTCAAACTCTTACTGTCACGTGTGGAGTTTTCATTTCTACTAGTTGTGCATTTACTGCAGCTGCCTACGTGCAAGGCTTGGTGATACTGCATCTATCACATGCAAGTATAGATGCACTATAAATATGGAAAAGTAGAAATTGTCTGCAGCTGTTCTTATGTTTTCATAAGACAGTGCACCACAAAGGTGTAAGTGTCTGGTGTTCAGCTACCTGCTATCAGTGACCGGTGCTCTTCGCCTCACAAGGACTTTAAGAAGAGTATTAAACTAAAATAAAACAAATATCAAATCTTGTCAGGGTTTCCTGCTCTGCTTAAAAGCTAAACACAGACATTGTTCAAGCTTATTTTGTTCACTTGAAGTTACTGTGGTCAATATTCACATAGTTTGTTTCATCTAAGACATTAGGAAACAGTGAAGCATGTAGCTTAGAGAAGAGCTTAGACGTAGCTGATCACAGTAGTGAATTTAAATCTCAGCATTTTTTTTCCTCTGTGACTTGACAATTTTCTTTTATTCCTTTGAGGACTAAGATTGTGTTTAGAATAAACCACTTCTAATTATGCCCCAGCACAAACATAGAGCTTATGGCTATACTTTAATCGGTTTCAGAAAAAGTAGTAAAAATATTATTGCATCTGTCAAAGGATGGTGTTGCTACATGCTATTTTAAATGGTGTTTAAGTACAGTTATAAGCATACCAGTACAATGAAATCAGCTCCATTCTGAAACAACAAAGTTACGTTAGTTTTTACTTCAAAAGTTAACCAAGAATCCTAATATGTTAATTATCCTAATTATTCAGGCTGGTTTTAATATGTGTTGAAATTGCTTTAAAAAGTATATATGAAATATTTATATCAAACTCGTTTAATTTCTCGTTACTTATAAAATGTAATGTTTTCCCTGTTATAATTTTAAAGGGTTTTTGTCTTAACTGTACAAGTGTACCCTTTTCTTTTGGAGACACTCTTTTCTGAATCCATTTGTTTAAAGTCCTTTGTGCTTTTGGAATGAATTTTTGTCCCATTAAGTTTTGATATCGATCATTTTTGTACTACAAAAATTCTGCTGAAGAGTGCTGTGGAATTAACTTGAGCTGATGATGCTACAAGTATAAAAATTGGGTGTAGAGTGACAGCAAAACTTAATCATAATGATGTCTGGCTGATGGCAATAAATTCCAAATGGATGAATGCTAAATAACTTATCAGCAAAAGATACCAATTTTTGAATCCTTGTAGCATTAGTCAAATACATACTATCACTATTTCTCATAAGAAATACTCAAACACACTTCTCCTGTCAATTGCTGTAGAAGGCAAACAGAAATCTAGATTGTACATTCAGAACTGTTAAATGATGAAATAAGATTCTTGGAACCAAAAATGGTTTTAGAGGTCTCCCCTGTAGTATAATATATTTCACCTTTGAAAACTTGGCCACTTCAGAATATTTGGGAACAAGTAAGTTTAGTCCACCTTGAGTAATACATGTTGGTTTCTGGTAGAGTTTTTATCTATGCATCATGTAAAACAAACTTCTTGCTTTTCATTAGACTTAAATATTTGTACTGAAAGGAAAGAGCATTTAAGCAGTTTTTAACTGTACTGACTGCTTGACTGTTTTATTAGAGTAGCAAGGTGCTTTGGTTTGAGGAGCTTGATTATCTATTGTTATTTTCATTTTTTTCTGTAGTTTGACTACCAAAAATACTGAATATAAAATGAGACTGGATTTTTCTTCAAACCTTGAGTGAAGAGGGAGGTGTGGTCAAGAAGGGGCTCTGCCCCTCAGTCCTCAAAATATTTAAATTATATGAATTTGTGATATCAGTCACAGAGTAATGTTGCAGGCTTGAAACTGATAATATATTTGGTCATCTTAAGGTGAACTCCATAATTCTTCATTAGGCAGATTAAATTTCCTAAAGGTTTTGTCTGAATAAGTACTTGAGTATTGTGCTGTTTATTCTGGGTTTTTGTCAGGAACTAAGCAAAAGAAAGTCTCTCAGCTGTGAGCAAACTCTCAAAGACTTCATGGATGCTCTGAATGTCCCTTTTTCTTGTCATAGTTTTAGTTGTTAAAATGTGCTTGAAGATCCATTAATCCATTCTGCTAAGCTCCTCATCCTAAAGGAGGTAGTTTGATATTTGAAGAAGCTTTTAGCATAGAAGTTTTATATAGGTAGCTTAAAAAAAGCCCTGAAAGACAGGCAGAATTTGTTGTCAGGTTGCAAGTGTTTTGTAGCTGTTTTATGAAGTAGTACTTAAGTCCCATTTCTTACATTGGGATAGTAACACTCATAGTTTGGAGAAGACAGAGCTTAACTGATTTGTTGACTTTTCCTTCTAAAATACATGTAAAATTTGCCACCACTTTGGCTGACAACAGCCTCTGGAGAGGGAATTTTATAAGGACGTGTAGTGATAGGACAAGGAGTAAAACTGGCAGAGGATTGGATTTGATATTAGGAATCAATTCTTTACTGAGAGGGTGTTAAGGAACTGGCACAGGCTGCACAGAGAAGCTGGGGATGCCTCATCCCTGGGAGTGTTCCAGGCCAGGCTGGATGGGGCTCTGAGCAACCTGCTCTAGTGAAAAGGTGTCCCTGCCCATGGGAGGCAGGTTGGAATCAGATGATTTTAAGATCCCTTCCAACCCAAAACATTCTTCATTTCTATCATATATCCAAACTTTTTGTGACTTAGGCCTCTGCAGGAAGGCTATGAGGTCTGCTGGACAAAGATCTTACTGCATTTGGATCCCTCTTGTAAATTAACTGTTACTTAGCAGCTTTGTAATTTTGTGTTCTGATTTTGCATTTGGGAGTAGATCAGAGAGGACGTAGCGAAAATTACTTCAACCCCCCTCCCTGTTCACGGCCGAATTCCAGCCCAAAGAACAAGTGTCCTATCTTCTTGGGTATTTTTAGACAGGTTATGTGGAGGTAAAAAATTAATCTTTTGGGTTTTTTCACCTCTACTTGTTGCATTTGTCAGTTGTTTAGGAAGTCTGTTTTATGGTATTTTTTTTTTAGTGTGTTACAGTGGCTGGCAAAGTTAGTGATCTGAACTACAGAATTTGTAAGGGGAAGAGGGAGATTTTTTTCCCATCTTAGCTTGACCAGATTATTTGAAAGTTTCTTTTTCCTTTTCAACAGTGTTTTTCTATAAATGAAAACAAATTAAATTGAACAATCAGTCAATAAAAATGCATGCCCCAGGTTTCTCTGACAAAGCTTATTAAAAACCAGTTGAATGCTAACAATTCTTTTCACTCTGACCTTCAAGATATGAAGCCTCTTATTTCTTGCTTTCCCAATGTCACCATTTCCATCTATCAAATTCTAGGTAGGTAATTTGTAAATGTTCAGTAGTAACTGTCTGTAATATCAACATATTAAACCTGTCTCAGAATGAGAGATCTGTGTTCAAGCTGAAGCCCTTCTCAGGGAGTGAGTGGTAATTGAACTTTTTTTTTTTTTAATATTGTAACACACACTTGAGATTATTTCAGGTGGCACTACTGAAAAGGGGTGATCTTCCAGGTTGTCCAGAGTTGAGCTGTTCAGGGTTTTGGTGAGGTTTTAGGTTAAACCCAGTAGTTTTTTACTTCATTCAGAACTTGGTGAGCACTGAGGGTACATCATGGAACGGTAGTCATGTGCTTCTCCATAGGGGATGCTGCTTAATGATGAACTGCAGTGTCCTGAATGTGGAGGGAGCAGACTAGCAGTGAAGGATTGGTTGCTTTCTAAAGTGTGAACAGGGAACTGCTTTACTCTGGCCTTTACAAATAAATTAATTTTTTGGAATAAGATGTTTCCTTCACTCATTGGCATTTTAATATTTTTCCTACTGTATCAGAAATGGATGCTTCAGGATGATTTTACAAGTCTGTCAACTTGAAAGGGCAATTAATGTAACTGCATATGAAGTTAAGAGTGCTTGAAAAATATTTAACTGTCTTCAAAGCAAATAAAAATAATCATTATACTAATCTGGTGGTATTTTTCAACAAAGCAAATAATACTTCAAAATCATAAAAGATTCATTTGGCAATAGCTTGAATCTCTCAATAAGAGAATGTGTGTTACATTAAGGTATTTACTAAAATAATACATAATGTTCATTTAGAAGAATGTTTTTTTTATAACAAAACCTTCAAAACTTGACCAAAGGAAAAAAAAGTTACAATGTGTCCATGTGCATCTGTAATCTTTTTTTTTTTTTTTTTGAGATTAAATAATTAGGTACCTAGACATACATTGGTCTTCAGAACCTTCCATGATGTTTTCTGGGAGCTGTACAAACACAAAGCTCTTCTGCTACATTCAGATAGTGCATGATAAAGTGTTTTTGAAGGTTAACAAGTTTGTTGGTTTTGTCTGGTTGAGTTCAGAAGTAAAAGTGGTAAATAGAAAAGTGCTACTGTGCTGACTTAGTGTGCTGACTTAGTAGCACACAATATTTTAGTCCAGTGTTATTATAAAACCTGCATGTGAATGTTGCACAGCTCTGGAGTTGACTCTCCAGAAATGTGGGTTTCACCTAGGAAAACAAGTGTTTTGTTTTGTCAGAATTACTGTTTCCCTCTGGTGTATTTGCCTTTAATTGAGTTCTGCTCTCTGATTATTTTTTTTCCTTGTTATTTTTTCCTTGTTATTTGCACGGAATTGTGCTCAAAAAAAATACAAATAGCATTGTACTCCTGCTGTGATTATTATGCATAACACCTCTGACTCAGCAGATCAGAAGTTATGTTTACTGGAAAAGAGAATTAACATTTTATACTCTTTTTTAAGAACCCTTAAAAATAGCTGTGTCAAAACAGATTAGGCTTTTTACGTGATAATCCACTAAGGTCTCATACATTATTTTGTAGGGAATTTTTTTATTCTAAGCAGCTACCTCTTCTGGAGCCCATCTGAAAGGTTTCAGGATATCACAGAAATAAACCCATCAAGTTGAATTCTTAATAGAATGCATAATACATTCATTATCAAATTGCAGACTTTTTCCCCAAGAATTGTTTTATATGTCAGCATGTTTTGGCCTACTCTAAGGCATTCTGGCTATTGGAGACAAATGGGTGATTAGAACTGGCATATTTAAAACCCTTTTTGCAGTGTGAGGGGGTAATAATTCCTAATTTTGATGCAGAACATGATGTTGTGGTAGCCAAATACCTGAATAGAATGCTATACTGATTAGGGGAATGAAAAGGGAGTATGAGAATTTATGCCAGTTGGATTGGAGACACTGAGATTCATCTGGATTAGTTGTTTCAATTGCTAATCTTGCCCCATGTTCCTCTGCCACTTTGTTTTCTGAAGTTGTCTTTTCAATGTTTGTAATTGTATACTGCTGCTGAGTAAAGAGTCACACAGACGTGGGAACAGCAATAGTGACTTGGCAGAAAGTTCTGTAAAGTGCAGAAGTACAATAAAAAAATACAGTTCTGCCTTATCTTTTGACTTCAGAAATCTTAGATGTTGCTTATAAGAACAGTAGATATATGTGTGTTAGTCTGAAATTTGACTGTAGGTTGACTGGGACTGTGTGCATCAGTGACTAGAGGTTTTTAGGTAACAAATACAAAGAATTTGCTTGTATTTAGTTAAATGACAGTGCAAAGTTTGCTGAAACAGCATAGAAATAACCATTTTAATTTATTCCTTGAAATGCTAATTCAGAATGATACACCACGAGTGAAAAGTTTAGTTAGCTGTTATTACTTGATACTCTATTCTGGCTAGTTATGGAACTCTATTTAATATTATCTGACAGATTAGGGTATTTAACTTGAAAATGTGCTGCTGCTTGACTGGCAAGTTGGGACATTGCCTACTGTGATTCCTTACTGGCAAGAAGTCTGTAAAGATTGTTTCAAGACAAGCTTGGCCGTACTTGAAACTAACAGAGTTAAATAAGGTTTGATACGCTGCTTTCTTTTTTAGGCCCACTGAAACATCTTTTGGAATTTGTGCCAGTGTGTTTTTGGACTGTACAAGAGTGTTTCGTATAACCTAAGAGACTCCTCAGGTTTGGTAGCACTCGGCCTGTACTTTGGAACACGATTCTGTGGGGTTTTTGCTGCCCTGGTAGTCAACAAACACATATGACCAGAGTGTAAAACATTGTGGCATTGGTCACATAGGTGTATAACCGCCTGGAAAGAACAGAAGCATAATGAGACACAGATAAGATATGTGAAAGGCGATATTATGTGATGCAGAGTAAAATAAAACCTCCTCGGGCCTACACTGAGGATGCAGCAACAGCCCCAAGAACTATTTCCTCACAGTGTTTATCTGTAAGGCTGTGTACCAAACAGCGTGACAGGGGACTTGCTGCGTAACACCTAGAGATTATGTCGATAAATACAGCATTTTCCACAAGGAGTTATTAGTAGACTGGAGTACTGTGTGGAGGCAACTATGCCAGTCTTTATGTAAATTGTTTTTCAAGTAGACTGTAAAATAAGGTGGTGTTCCAGTTGCAGTTTAAAATCCTGATAAGGCAGGAATTGTTGTAAAGTGTTTTGTTCCGAAGCTGTATACTGAGTCGTCCTGGCAGACAGAGTTCTTCTTTCTTCCAGGGCTGGATTTTCACTGAACAATTAGATGAGGTTACTTATGTTTGAACTGATTCCTGAAGTTAGCCTAACTGGTGTGAGAACAATAATGCTGAAAACTGGTGCATAAATCACTTTGGGAAGCTGGGTAGTGAACTGCATTAGTGAAAAATACACTCTTTGACTCACCCATTTAAGTATTAAAACCCCAGCAATGAATATCTAGTGAGTTTTGTGTGTGGTTAGGATAGGATATTACTCAATTGACATGTATGAACAGTGCAGAAACAGAGAATGTCTCTAAATTCAGCAAGTGGTGTGTGTTGCTCTAAAGGCAGCAAGTGACTCATGTGACTGTCTTAGCAGCTGGGCAGCAAGATTAGAGAGCTACTATGTACACATTCCCTTACTGAGGGGTCCAAGCTATTGCTAAATGAAATTGTATTACTGCCAACAAGTGAATAACAGGCATAAGAAAATATAATAAATAAGTGTGTCATCAGGTTAGTGCAGTAGTTAGTTCAGACAGTCGTTAAAGTGAGGGAGAAAAGAAAAACTTAACTTTTCCAAGACTCAGATTGAAAAGATTTTTGTCCTTTTTTTCAGGCTAACTTCGTATGAGGTTACATGTTAAGTGTTCCTTTCAATTTACAGATTTGCAAAAGTCATTTTGAAATGGCTGTTTCTGACACCGCAGGGAAAAAAATGGGAATGTTAGTGTGTGAAGAATCTTATTCCAGAGAACTCATTTATTTGTAAAAGTACTAAAAATATGCTTGTATCATGAAATATTTTGATTTGAACTGAAATTGGCAAAGTGTATACTTCTTGGTCACTTGCTAATTTGAAGACTTATTCATGATGTTATTCCTCATGTATTTCCTAATTGTAAGAATTTGTGAAGTTGGTTCCAAATTGTCTTTAAGTTTTCCTGGCATGCCAGTATGCATTAGTGGAATACGTATTCTTTTTATTTTTTTTAATCTTTCCCTAATCTAATTTTGGCTTTTTTTGCTCAGATACTTGCTTTTCTTAAGAAAGTCGCTAAACATTTGTGAATGCTTTGTTCTTTATACATATAGTCTTTACGGTTACACATTGAATTTCAACTATTATTTATGGATTTAAACTGAAGAGCATCACCCTGTCAAACATTGCTTTAGGACTAACCCTCAGAACTCCTTTGAGTCTCGAGGACCGGAGGACATATGCTTGACTGTTGCAATCAAGTAAATTGATACAGAAATCAAGAAGATGTAAATATGAAGCTCCTTAGTGCTATTTTTAGTGTCAACTTTCAGACCATAATTATGTTTTATAGATGAGAATATATTTACCGAAGAGGACCTTTTATATTTAAAAAGCTGAGTCAGACAAGAGGTCAAGCCTGTGATAAATTCCTAAATGTAAAAGAGGACCAGGAAGAGTGTGTGTTCCTAGTTGTTATCACTGCCTGCCACTGTCCTCAACAAGGTTAAATTGTTTGTTTGTTACTTTGCTTCAGGTTTTCTGGATTTCTTCTTTCTCTGTTTTCCTGTCTAGTAATGACTTGTTTCTCATCTTGTTGTTCTTTCGTGTTTATTCCAAGTTTCTGCAGCTTTCCTCAACAGTGGTTTCCATCTAAAAGAAAAGATGGAGAGCATAAAATAAGGTTTTCTGTAGTAGTCAGTGCATCTGAAAACTCCCTTTTCCAGGTGGACTGTCATTTTAATAATACTTCAAAACACCTTGTTGCTCTGGCCCTTTTATTTTTGTGCATTTCTATTTCTTCATAATCAAGTCTCTTATTGTTTAGTATTTTGAAATCTTTGATTTAAAGGAAAAGTTCCATTTGGGTTTTGTTTTGATTTGTTCTTTCCTGGATGTGTCATTACTGCTTTTTTTTTTTAATGTACCCTTCTTCTGTACCAGATTGCTTTTCTTTTCTGCTTTCAGTATTTTTCAGTCCCATATTACTCATCAGTTGCAAAAGAAAAATGTTTATGTGCTTACTTCTGCACCACTCAGTCCTTTGGTGCTCTGTGCCATAGGATCACTAGGAAACAGAGGAACATTTGTGTATTGACAACTATTTTATACATAAGTCACTAGCAGATTGTGACAAACCATATACATACGTGCCAAATATGTTGGTCCTCTGACTACTTGAATGCTTTATTGGATTCCTATGTGCAGTTCTTAACACAGTCCTTGAGATGAACTATCTGAAAAGTCTGTCTGCCAGCAGGGTTTCAGGCCCTGGGTCTTGCTGTGCTGTGTTGTGTGCCACAGCAGCTTCTTGGCCTTGGACTTCTTGCCCCGCCACCCACCACCTCCCCAGGGAAGAGCTCTACCATACTTCAGGTTATGTTGAGTTGCTGTTTTATTCTGCAATGTGTCTCTGCTTTTTTAGAGCACCTTTTGCACACTGGAAGAATTATATAAAATAAACAGCTGCCCTTCAGAGGATATTTGTGTGAACTTGGGCTTCAGCTTGTTTGTATCTTTCAGTATTATGCCCAAAAATTCTTAGCCACAAGTTTGTGTTGCTGCACTGAACTGAAGAGGGAAACATCTTCTCATGGATTCTTGATCTACCTCTAACCAAAAATACAGTACTGTCTGTAATAAATATGATATCCAGATGTCCAAGGAGAAACAGCTGAGCAAGATCACACAAAAATATCGTGCATTTGTGTGAGATTGCCTCTTGTAGGCAGTCATGGTTTAAGAAAGGAATAGGAAAGATATTTTTCTTGATATAGTCCTTCTCCTCCTGCTCCCTGATGCCATTCCATTCTTAGGATAGGGAATTGTCGTGGTATTAGCTTCTTCAGGCTTTTACAAAATCATGGATAATTTGAAAGAAGTTGAGATGAGGTTTCTGATGTTATTTGTATCCTTCTGGTAAGAGATTCACAGTGTCAACTGTGTGTGTCACCTGCCCAGTATGCTTGCCTTTGACAGGAGGGCCTACAAGTAAGAAGAGAAAATGGTTTGGGGGAGGTTGGTAGCTATTTTTTTAATTTATTTTTTTTTAAATCCCAACCTGTGCTCTCTGACAGTGTTTCTTAGAGCTAATGTTGCAGTCTCACCTTTTTCATTGAACTGGGGGAGGCCTGGCAAGTTGTCTGGAAGTTGTAAGCTGATCAGAAGTGACTCTTCAGCTCTTCAGTTTCAGATGTGATCTTGGCATTTGATTCTTTTAAGGGTTGACGAGCTTCTCGATGATGAGAGAGAATTTCAGTAGCTGACTTGAGAGAGAAATCTTGGTTCTGGTATCCTCAAGACTTCTGGGGCAAGCAGAAGAGTGAAGCATGGGAAGGATTGGAACCTAGATAACTGAAGCACTCCTCTCCAGTAACTGTAGATACTGTGATCTTTCACAGGAGAGCTGTGGACAGGAAGAATGTTTGTTTCTAAGCACTGATGACCGAGTAAGAATAAACAGAACTAAAGGAGGCTTTAGGAGTTGTGTTGCTTTGTTCATGTCTTTAAAAAACAACAACACAATGTAACGATCATTTTTAGGAATCAGTGTGCTAGAGGCTGAAAAGGAAAACACAGCAGGCATCTGTACTTCCCCTGACAAGCTTACAGTGTTACTTGACGGAGGAGAACTGAGACATGTGGAAAGAAAAAGGAAAAAAGCAGTTAGAGTACTTGTGGTTGCAGGTATGCACCCCGTTTGATTTTGTGTGTTAATTTAACAATAGTGGCTGACACTACTGTTTTTAAATAAAATAGTAAATTCAGCTGTCCTTCATTTACACAAAGCCAAACTATGTTCCTTTCAGTCATTGCCATGGGCACTCCTGTGCTATCCTGTTTTTCAGGCCCTGGATCACTGAAGGCAAATACCCAGTGGGATGCTAGTTCTTAGAGCTGTATGTATCCTGCAGATGGGAGTTCACAAGCCAGTTTTCTGGCTGGAAACTTATGCATGGATCTTGACAATGGAACATATTTATACAGAGTTCTGGTATGCTCTCTAGCACGTTTGATGTTTTGCTTCAGACTCTGAATTCTGTGAGAAAACCTGCCCTACAGCCACAGTCCGTACCCTGGTGAAATACTAAGCTCCTTGTATGTTGTTTCTGACTCTCGTGATGGAAAGACAGACACCTCTTGCCCAACCTGCATCATGATACCTGTGCTGTAAAGCACCTTGACACCAAAAGAGTAGAGCCTACAGTGTATGCACAGGATAAAATGCAGAGTGAGAATATAGTAAATTACGCTTGTGGGGTTTTTTCATGGGGTTTTTTTTTTTTAAGAGTCAAACTTCTGTGGCATTTTTTGGAAGAACCTGTTCTGAGATTAGTAGGCTGAGTTTTTTAAAAGCATTGTCTTTATAATCTGTTTAGAATGCAGCTTTCAGTGTGTCCCACTGCAGCTTCAGGCACTAAGTATTTCTGCAAATCCCTCTTTGTAGACACACGCCAAGGACCTGGAGGATTAATAACCTTCTCTGTGGCATTTAGTTTAAATGACATAGAGATCTCTAGTAGAATCTGAGTCCTTCTAGGACAGCGTTCTGACTCAAAACATTGATTTCTGAGTACTAAAGGGCTTGTGGAATAAGTAATCAAAAAAATTGGCTAAATTTGGATACAGTTTTCAGGAATGTCAGCTGTACGACTATCCCTGTCTAATTTCAAGTCTCCTTTTCGAAGAACAGGGGTTCAAAACATGAGGAACAGTAGGAGAAGTCTGCCAGAATCTTTTCACCCAGACAAAACTTTTTTATATTCACATTTGTGTTTCTGAAATGACTGTACTGTTTTGAATGAATAAAAAAATTAAGAACAAAACAGGAAAACAAACAGTAATTTGTAAAAGTTCAACCCAAACGACGGCAGTTTGGCAAAGGTGTCTTATATAGAGGAGTTTGTCTTATAATGGCAAGTGTTTGACAGGATGGTGAAATGTGATCCTACTCATTCTGCCAATAGTAAAATATGCTGGATTTGAGTTCCTCTGTGTATCTACTGACAGCAGTGTCAGTTCATGTGTAAATTAACAGAGGAATTCTCCTCCTTTTAAACCAAGAGTTGTTAGAGGACTGTTGCCACAGGCCTTTGCAGCCTGATCAAGGCCTGAGATGACAGTACTGTTCTTTAACCTGATAAAATCTAATCAAATTCTGTGTTTGCATTTTATTTAGGAAGAATGATTATACTTGTGTGCATATCAGTCTGGTGTTCTGTTTCTGACGCTGGCAAAACCAAATGTGTCATGAAAGTTAGAGGAGTAGAGGTGGCTTTCCCAGAGTATTCTTCTGATCTTCAATAATCCACTTGTCAAAGGCTTCCAGAGCCAAACATGATAGATTTGTGTTTACTCACCTTTACTGGACTTTTCCCATTCCTTTTTCCTGTGACCTCTTGAACCTTTGCAAACTCCATAGTGTCTAAAGACCCTGTTGCAAGGAGTTGCACAGCAGAAATGTGTGAAAAGCAACTACATTTCCTTCTCAAGCCTGTGTCATTTCATTTAATTTCACGTCTCCAGCTCTTTCGTTGCAAGAGACAGTAGCTACCAGTCTGTTCAGCTTTGTCTGTCTCCAGCCACTTGAGTGCAGGCTTACCTGCATGCCTTTCATTTGCCTCTCCCTTTTCTGCATGTGTATTGATCCTTTCAGAGAACTCCTTTGCTTTGTGGAGCTTGACTTTATTTTCTAGGCTGTGCTACCTCTTCACTGATGTGTTGTATTTGTTCATGCGTCTTCCTACCCACCCTCCTAGTTGTTGTTCAGGTTTATACTGACTTGCCTGGTATAGACATCAAGCTTACTGTATGCTTCTCTGGATTTTGGGAATTAATTGTTAGGAAGAAAATCAAACAGGCAGCAATCTGTGGTGCGTCTGTCTCTTTAATGCTGTACAAAAGATATGTAGCATGGGAAAAATACAGAACAAGGTAATGAATGTAGAAAAAGAAGGCCTAAGCTGGCTTAGACTTTTCAGAATGTTAAGAGACTACAAAAGGGAGAGTATTGAAAATAGAGATTTCATATCACAGGCAGAGTCATAAAGGAACCATGAGTGGCATTGATGAGATGAAAAGGGAGCAAAATCATTAGCTAAGAGGAAAGAGAAATAGTGGGAAATGGGTTCAGAACAAGCTAAAAGAAAGCAGTTGTTAATAAAATGTGAAATTAAGCTGTAAGCTACTTGCTATGGGATGCTATCGGTACAAAAGCTTACATGAGCACAAGAGAGGACAGCCAAAATAATGAAAATGAAAAAGAGGAATATTAAATCTATGTAGCTCAGTAAGTTGCTAAATCACAAATTGAAATTCCCCAAAATACTACCTACTTGTCTTCCTCCTGATCTGCTGTTGGCTGTTACTGAAGCAAGGTGCTGGGCTGGATGGACTTTTGCTCTGGCCCTGTAGGGCCATCATTGTGTTTCGATGAGCATTCAGGGACCCCGAACTGGAACAAATCACCCAGAACTGGAACAAATCACCCTGGCTCAGCCAGATGCCTTGCTGTCACAGAAACCATGTCTGTTTCTGTGAACCTATATAGAACCATTTGCAAAGTAGTGAAGTTTTTTCCATGTAAACTTAAAGCTAACGTTTTGTTGTCTAGAAAGCCTTTCAGTTTCCAGCCTAAACTTACTTTTGATAAGCTTACACTTACTATTTTTTCCAACCCTATTGATTTTCTCTTTGGTGTACTTATTAAGACCTTTAGTTTGGGAGGGGGGGGTGGGGGTGGGGGTTTTTTTGGTCAGATGTTTTGTGACTATGTATTACCAGATTTGTACATGGTGTTCCCTGCATGATCTTGTAGTCCACTATAGCAGCATCTGTATGTCCCTTTCTGCTCTGAAAATACAGCTACTTTTCTCAATCACTGTATTTTCTTTCTCCTGAACCAGCTTGCTTTAGTGACTTTTACTTGCTGCTTGTGGGAGGGTTATACACAAATTTTTTCCTTCTCTGTTGCTTCCGTCTAACAGTTCAGCACTTCTCAGTAGAAACTAATAGTCTCTAAGCACGTTACTCTGGTTTTTGTTGTTACTTTTCATCTTGTTTCTGTTAAGCCTGTCCTTAAGATTTGTTGTCATTTTTCTGTGGTGTTTTTTTCAGTCTGCACTGTACTTCTGCTACCTCCTAGTTTCATATTTTCTACACATTTTGGTAGCGCTCACTTCAAGGCATAAAAAAAATTTAAATGAAAATGTTGAATCAAAGAAGACTGAAGATCAGTCTTGTCAGAAGTCCATAACTAACATCCTTCCACCTTTTTCTGAAAAAAATCTGTTGTCATCTCCTCTTGATCTGCAGCTTTTCCTGCCATAATATTCTTGAACTAACCCTTCTCTTCTCAGCTCAACAAACTACGGCTCAGGTGGTAGTATAGTCAGATTTCTTACTGACTATTTGTAGTGGTGAAGAAAAGTTGGGTATGTTATGTGGTTCAGCTTTTAAAAATCATGAAGCGTTTTATTTGATTTTCTATTTGCCTTCATGTTTTCATTCTTTCTGTGAAGACATGCTCCATGCAAGAGGCCATGCAATCATCAGTAGTCGTATGTCCAGATAACTTTTCTCCACCTTTCCTCAATAGTGAAGTGAGGCAAAAAGTTTACACTTGGATTTGATGCTGTTCTGAGAGGCTCCCATCTCATCACAGCCTTGCTTCCTGTTAAATCAAAAGATAGTATTTCAATAAGAAAGGCAAAGTTATATAAATGTAGTGACACATTTTTTAAATCTCATCTTTCAGAAGCCACTCTGTTGGTCACTGCAGTTGACAGCCATCTCTGGTGCAGAGGACCACAATCTTCTACATTATTTTCACTCTAGTAGGAATAGTGAATTCAAACAGCTGCCCAGTGTTTTCTGTGTTGTGATTGTAGATGTTTGGCAGGCTTGGTTCCAACCAAGGAGACCAATAGTATGAACTTAGTCATTTAGTACCTTTCATCAACACCTGCTAAGGTGAGAGCCTCTCACGGTGCCATGGTACTCCATTAACCTGTCCTGCCAATTTGTTTCCTCTTGGATGTTGGATCTGCAAGACAGAGGTGGTGCCGAATCCTCTTGTGCTGAAATTTCTGCAGTTTCTTTTCTTGAAAGGCTACTCAATACAGTTAGTACCAAGAAACTGCAGGGAATCTGTGAGTGCAGATGGGGTTAGAGATGCAGGAATCCCAGGCTGGTTATCCCTGTTCATGAGGTAGCTCTTCTCTGCCTCTTGTGCTGGCACTAAGCCACTCCAAAGACTTAGACTGCATAGAAATGGTTGACATTTTTTCGGTAGGGTTAATTTGACTGTTTCAGCTCTTTAGGGTTAATTTGAATGTTTTTAGGTCTTTGTGTGGCCAGACGAGCACCATTGCGAGAAGGAAAGGGAGGGAGGAAGAAGCACTGTGCCTTGAACTGTTTCAGTGTGGAGACATGCTGATAATAACTAAATTCTGGACATACCAACAGAATGCTGTCCTTTGCTCTCTTCAACATGACAGCTGTACAGATGTCTCCATCTCCAACCCAAAGCATTACCTAAGACACTGTGTCAGAGCTGTTACTCCTGCCTCTGAGCTGCTCATTGATGCTTCTGCTGCACAGCCTGGCCTCCAGCAAGGAGGTGGCTTGTGTCTGACCAGCTTCAGATGTTGGGCGGGCACAGTTGCCTCTGCCTGTGGTTGACCCAGTAAACAAGGTGCTTGCTTAGATGGAGTTATGGAGGAGTCTGCTTTGCTTTTGCAATTGGATCCAGAGATGAGAAGGTAGCTGCTGAAATTGCTTGCCAAGGCAGATATCAAATCTGATGAAGGATCAGGCCTTGAGGTTAACTGACAGCAATTATCTGTACTGTAGCTATATCTATGCTGAGTGATTCTTCAGTGTTTTGTGTTGAGCTTTGTTTTGAAAAGGTGATGTCTCACAGTGCTGTTTTGTGTGTGATTCAAGAGAAGTATCAGCTCTCAGCAAATACAGCTTTTGGGTGCAAACCTTAAAGTTTTGGTGACAACTACAGTAACTATGAGAAATTAAAATGTATATATCTGATAGATTCTCTAGACTGGGATACAGGCTTCTCTGAAGGCAACCCCTGCTTTGGTAAAGAAACAAGTGTTTTCAAAATGGAACATGTTGAAATCATCAGGCCATTGTACCTGGTTTTGTAGCGTGTCCTCTTTCTTAGCCTTTCATTTGCACAGCCCAAACTCTTTTCAACCATTTTTTACCCTTCTCTTTAACAGATGTTTTCCCTCAGCACTAGTCATGGTGGCAGCTTGTGCAAAGTGGTAGGACTGGGTGTGTTTTGGGAGAGGGATGTAAGATTGTCATCTCCATAAATAAGTGTATTGTGTGAGGTCGATAATATGGGACAAGTGTGGTTTAGTAAGATGAGATTCCAGCTCTTCCTCCAGGAGAAGGGGGTACATACCTTCCCTTACTTCAAGAGATTTCTGTGATAGGATAGGAGACAGGAAAGAAATGTAACTTCTGCAGCCAAGTTTCTATGTGTTATTTTTTAATGTGCTCTTAATGATAGAAAGCTTGGGTGGGTGCTGTGCTGTCAGACTTCATTAGCCAGCATTAGCTTGTTATGAATCCATGCTTCATATTCGCATGTATTTATTTTTTCTTAAAGACTGCTCATTTGTGCAGTCACAAACACTGATGGCAAGGGCATGAGTCTTCACATCTCCCTTCCTTCCCCCTGGTAGTCAGATTTGGGTAATTGGGGCAGTTGCCATTGGAAATTTGTAGCATTATCTGTTAGCGGGGTTGGTTTTTTTTCCTCTTCTGAGTAGTGTGGAAAACACTAGATCTACTTCAGATAAACCTGACCATTATCATATGCAATTAGACTGAGTGTTTTAAAGGTTTAGTAGATATTATATTTTAAGAGATTGGGTAGTGATAGGAAGTAAGGCTGCTGGTGAAATTTTTCTTCTAGAGTCCAAATGCAAGTATCTCTTAATACAATTTATCCCATTGATCAGCCTTTCTTAACAGAAGGTTCATAGGTCATAAAAACAAGTGCGGTATGAAATTCCAAACTCAATAGCCACCTGCTTTTAAAGAAGAAAGTAATATTCCCTCATTTCACAAGACAATGCTGCAAGTGCTTTTTGCTGTCAAGATGTGCCCCTGTGTTTTTACATTTGTGTGTGCTCTAAACTGTTTTCATTTTTGTTTTGTTAATTTTAGAAGCCTTTATAGGCTCCCAAGGATTTAGTGGGCTGTCTTTCTGGCCACTTTTTCCTAAGAAAAGGCGACCGTACCAGGGGTGTGAAAAGTCCTTTCCTCAGCATTGTCTTGCAATTTGTTAACACTGCTTTGCCTCTGCCTGTCTTCATTTCACTTTTCAGGCCCCTTTCTCATCTTCACAGGATTCCCTGTTTTGGGGAATTTTTTACCAACTTGTCATCGGCCAGATAAAGGGAGAGGTGGAGGGAAGAGCACTTTCTTATAACTTTTATTGAGAGCATTGTTGTTCCTAATTCACCTATAATTTGTTTCTGTTTCGTCTTCCATAATCTTATTTGCCCCTATCTCTGAACTTCCTCACCTTCATCCTCACGACTCCCCCCTGCCTGATCTTTAGTTTGGATGAAGCTGGGAGGAGTGGTTAGATGCCAGAATAGCTCAGTTATTACTTACACAAGGAAATTTCATCCTGTCTGACAAGCCTACTATTCGTAGCCTTGAGGGATATACCTGAAGGGCACGGAGTTTCCACTCAAAATTTAAGTAGATTAGATTATGTATACATATTTGTTGTGACTTGGCAGGTATCCCAGTGCCTGAGGTCTTAAAACATGTACTTTGCTATACTTGAGGCAAGCTCAACTGCATGTTTCAAAAGATGCTCTGGAGAGTTGGAAAGCTGCTGTTTGGAGTTCACAAAACTGTTATCCTCTCTAGATCTGTTACAACACAGGAATTCTGACTACTGTTCTGTCTAGTCCTGTATTTTGTCTTAATATTAGGTGCTATCAGATTCTTCAAGGGATGGTATAACTGTAAGATACAGAGGAGGAGAAGATCCTCACTTATTGAATTTTCTGCTGATTTGTATTTTGTCCTGGAAAAACAGGTTTGTTTTTTGTTTTTTCCTGAAGCCCTCTTGAAATCATATTAATTCTGGATTATATAACTATTTATGTAACTCTTGTCTGTCTAACTGTATGCTACCTTCTGGCAGCAAATCTCACAGGCTAATACTTTGCAGTTGAAAAATAAAGTTTTGGTGTTTATTAGTTTAAAATTTCCTATGTCGTGTTTTTATCGAGTGTCTCTCTCTGTCATAAGAACAGGTAAAACCATCTGATCAAGTTATTCTACTGCCAATAATTTCAATAGTTTCATCTTGTCATCTTGTTAAAAAAAGCCAACCAACCAAACATAAAAATGCAGACCCAAAATTCAGGTGCTGCAGATATGCTGGAGGAAACCACGAAGTTAAAACAGCTGTATTTTATGAAATTCTGTTTGGTATGGCACTTTTCCTTATAAGGACCAATGACCAATTGTTTTGATTATTTAGAAGGAAAAAATTCCATGAGAACTGTTACTGAAAATGACTAACTTGGCATTGGTGATCTGCCGCTCTCTTACGGCATTTGATGCAATACTGAACGTCCAGTTATCCACTCAGTGCTTCAGCTGTTCCTGTGTGACCCATTTATTATGTTTTCTTGTAAATTGCTAATGGTACCTCCTCCTGTTTATAGGGGTGTCATCTTAATATCCAGGTCTTTGTAAATAAATAACAGCCCGTGTGTCTAATACAAAGCTCCAACAGTTGATTCATTGTGCACAGTGACCTACAGGCTTTTGCAGTAAAGGGCTGAAGCGATCCTTCAGGTTTTGCCACGAGGTCAGTGAAGGATTGGAAGGAGGAGTGTGGCTCTGAAACTGCTCATGGCCAGTGGAGGCTGTACAAGAGCAAGGTGGCTGACGCTGCACTCTGGAAAATAGGGATGGTTGGGTCAGCTTGCAAGAGGAGGGCAGACTTCACAGAGACAGGTAGGCTAGATTTGTTTCCAGATACTGGTTTTGTTTCTTTTTTAAGCAAAGATTGGAAGATGATAAGCTGATATGCCTTAGATACAAGCTGCTTCTGCTCAGAATTGCAGAGGGGTGTGCAAGAGAGATGGAACAGGACTTAGCGGGTCTGAAACGTATATATCCGTGTGACCCATTCCTTTGGCATCTTAGTGGCTTAGAGAAGCTATGCTTGAAAACAGTTGCTACAAACCAATTTGTATTATCTATGGCACTAGTCTCTTAAAGGTAGAGGATGATGAATAATCTATTGGGGTTTTTTTCTTTACATTATGCATGATATTCTTTATGTTGAAAAAGAGATTTTTTTCTAACAAACTGCATGCAAAATTTACTGCATTTTGCTTTTCTAAGTATGGAAACATAGGGTTCACTCAAGCAGACAATAGATAGAATTGTCCCTTGTGAACTTTCAAATGGAGAAGTGAGAAAGAATGTCTAGGCTGATGATTACTGGGAAATAATTAGCAAAATTAATTTACTATGGCTTATTCTACAGTAGGATGTTTACCTTGAACACACTTCAGTTCCTCTTTCAGTATCATGTGTCCATACTGAACTTAATATTGCATCATGAAGGAATACTTTAGAAAATTGAATAAATACTTGTTGTAGTGAGTTAATTTTCTCTCTTAAGTCTTCTTTGGGTTAATTTTTGTAACATGCTGGAGTTTGTATTCCTCCCCATCTGGCTCACTACCCATGTCCTTTACTCTAAGATCATTCCGAATGGAGGTAGATGCTCTGTACATTTTGGCAGGTGGGCAAGAGTGCTCTTTGTAGTGGAGGTTGTAAGCAAGTTGCTTGTAATAATTGATTCATTTTGAAGAGTCTGGCAAGGCTCTGATGGCCTTCAGTTCATGCATGTATGACTGATCCTACTTGGGTATGAATCCTTACGGGATGGACAGGTACAGGTCACTAGCCCCATAAATGGAAGAGAGAAAGCACACACAGACCTGGCCATGGGGATGAATCAGCACAAGAGACCAAAAAGGATTGAAGCAACACGACGAAACACAACGGGATGCTTGATAAGCGTACTCCTATGTGCTCTGGGCTGTGGTTTTGCAAGTGACATTGCTACCAAATTCAGGAGCAATCTATGTTTTTTCTCTTGGATGGTGCACAGTGCCATAGCCTGAGGTAACTGGGTGAAAACCCAGCAAACAAAGGATCAAATAACCTCACTCATGCTATACTGTCCATCTGGACTTGGGCCTTCTACAAAGCACTGTTCCTCATCAACTGTGACCAATACCCAAGAAATGGCTACAGGATCCTGCAGAGGCTGGAGGAGGAAACTGATCCAGTAAGTATTGCATGCCCAATTGCACAAAACTTGAGAGGAGAGTTTAGAATACTTCTTCTGGAGCAGAGCTCTGTCATTCAAGTAGCAGCCTTTCCCTGGACATTTAACTTAGCCTTTCTCAAACTTAGGTCAGACTCCTGTTTTACCTGTTTTCTGTGGGCTCCTCATCCACATGGATGTAGTCACTCACTGACCACCTCCAAACCTCTGCACTGCAGCTACTGTCCCTCCAGCCTTTCATTTCTCTTATCCTCTCACCCAGGCTGTCAACCTTCACTGTTGCTATCCCCTATCCTTATCCCTGGTCTTTGCTCAGCTAACCTTACCTTATTGGTCCAGCTGTACTGAAGGACTTCTCAGTAACTTTACTGTATTAGCTCCTTCCCCTTGTTCTCTGGGCTCTCTACCTTCTGTTTAAAAGACCCATTCCATGAGAAATATCATCAAGTTATCTTCTCTGTCCAAATCAGTTACCTTTACTGTCCAAATCTTTGCAGCTCTGTCCTATACCCACCTTGCCCTATTAGGAAAGTGTGGAGATCTCTGTGAGGAGAGCAGTGACCCTGCTGTTGGTGCTGATGTCACCATGGAACACACTGCCTGCTCCCTGCCTTGGGGGACCTTGAGACTATGAAGAAGGCAAAAAAAGCAGCCCGGCCCAGTTACACACACCAAAGAGCTGCCTGTCTCAGCTGAGCTGAAGCCATGGCTCACCTCCGTGCTCCCTGGGACTTCACTCTTCCTGTGCATGCAAGAGGAGATAGTTTGAAGGCTGGATGGAGCTTGTGTGTTCAGGGCATGCAGACATAGAGAATGGATGGTGCTGCATAGGACTGTTTCCTCCTGCTGCTGCCTGCACCCCTGCCCGTGCAACGTCCTTCAGTTTAACAGGTGTTGGTTTTCCTTCCTCTCAGTCAGTGATAACTGTCACATCTGTGCTACTGACTCAAGGCTTTGTACTTTCTCCAGTACCTGACTCCACAAACACAAGACCTCTTGATCGCACTTTTTGATTCTTTTGCATTCTTTTCTTTGCTCTTTTTTCCCCTCACTGAAACATCATCTTCTTGCTTTAAAACTTTAATAATTTATTTCTTTGCTGTGCCAAGTCCAAAACACGAGTCGCACTTTTCTGCCTCCTTTCGCGGCTGATTTGCTCTCCTCTCATTTCCTCCTCACTAAACACAGCTTTCTCCAGCTTTGGTTATGCTGCCCCCCTGCTCCAGACCTTAGTCATGCTCAGAGTGTTTATGTGTCTTAATGCAGTCTCAAATATAAAGCTGGGCTGTCACAGAGCTTCATTAGTGTGCTCAATCTTCACTCAGGGTGAAGTACACAAAGAATTTTGAACTCTGCTGTTCTAAAACTTTTATTTCATAATGTAAGCTTGTGCAACTCTAAGTTGCTCCAGAATTTTCTTAGCTTTGCAGTGTGTTTTGTAGTAATTTGCAGGAGTTGTGAAAAAAGCGTGTGGGAGAGAGGTTTGACACAAAAAGTGCAGGTGTTGGGTTCTTGGGGTTTCTTTTCCCATTAAGGAAATGCTCCACTAGCACTCCTGGATGAAGCTTGTTCATGGGCAACCTTGCAGTGCATTATCACAAATTTGCCTGTTTTTATAAATGAGGCCCTTAAGTCTCACAGGAATTTGCTAGGGAGTAATATCCTTCAGGATAAGGACAGCTAGTTGCATATGTATACAGTTAAATACATAATGCCTACTAGTTTTTTCTTAAAAAAAAAACAAAAGACCAAACCAAAACAAAAACCAAAAGCAGAACCCTTTATACTCAAATGCCTATCCAGCAGTGTCTGACCATTTCAAGTTTCGAAACAATAGCAACCAACTTACCCCATTATGTGTGTTCCAGAAAAACCTACAGCAGCATATGTAGTATGTGGAAGTAATTTGGAAGGCATCTTGCTGTTTTGAAGGGTACATGGTAAAAAGAAAAGTTGAGAGAAAAAGAATCTGAATGTGGTCGTGAGGAAAGAAACTAGTTAGCAGTATTAAAATGGTTTGTAATGGATGGGTTGACTAGTAACATCTTTATTTTTTCTGATTTCTCTTAGCACATTAAAAAGCTGCAGCCCATATGAAGAGGGGAATTAGTAGCTAAAAGATAGCCATCAGATTTCAGAAGATAAATGAGAGGTGGATCTGAACCTTGAAATTGTCAGCTCAGCAAAGGCAGAGTGGTGAAAGGAGGTTTTCCTGGAGAACTCCCAGAAGATCGTGGTGGATTATGCATTGCTGGAAGGGGACAAGAAACAGGCAATACAAAGGTGCTAAACAAATGGTTTTAACAAAACACTGGTCAAGCATTCTACCTCCAGCACCCTGTAAAATATAGAAGATGTTCCATATTGAAACCACTATGTCAGTTGAGCTGAAATGTTTCCTGACTATTCTAATTCTTGTGTACATCATCTAAAGGAGCACTCTGGGCACGACCTACTTTGTTTTCAAGGTCATTATTTTTCATTGAAAAAATTCACCGTCAGCTAAATCAGTAAATAAATCCATTCTTCTAAACACCTATCTGAAAAATTAATGGAACACACAACTATTGTAAAACTCATCCCCTCACAAGTTTTTAAAAATAAAATTAAACTAAATATATCTTTTTGATTGCAATTTTTTTGCTAGCCTTCAGCTACTTTCCCACAGTGTGCATGAAAGGAGCTCGAGCATCTTGTTGGAGAGCATTTTTAGAGGAATGCATTCTACGGGACTCACAAAAGCATCTCCATTTCATGTTTCCATCTGCCCTCCAGGATTTTTTCCCATAACGTGCATTAAACATAGATGCATACCATACATCATAAGATTATTCTGTCTTTATTGTCACCATCTTACTTCCACCTTTCTGGAAGCCTGCCTGACTGGCAGTCTGCAGCTGTTCAAGGCAAAATCTTGCAAGCGTTTTTCTCCCATCACTTAATGTAGGATTGAAAATCAGGGAAGCAGAGCGTACTGCGTTGCTTTAAAAAAAGAGGAGAGCTCATGAATGTCCCAGTGTCTTGGGCTGTGGAGAATAAAAACTACTTTTCAAGACACAGGTCTTTCATCGTAGATCACCCATTATTAGTATAGGTGAATGCTTACTGCGGTGAACTGCGTCCAACAAATCTGTTGGGAATATGCCATTGTCTTGACAAGGTCTCAAGCCTATCCATTTGGGATGTGGAGCTGGGATACAGTAGGGCAACAGGTATGCATTTTACAACCTGCTTCTGTGCCAGCAGGGAACCCTATCCCTGTGCATTGACATGACACGGAGAAACCTCCTTGTGCTGCTGTCAGCCTTCCTGACTTGGTTGCCCTGCCAGTAACATGGTGATTACCTTTTGATTTAAAAGTCAAGTTGTTTGGTGACCACATTATTATGATATTTCATTAGGCTGACAGGATCCCAAAATGGTTTTGTGTTGGTGCAACTCCAGGGCAGAATCAGTGGACTTCTAGCAAGTTCTGGCTTTGCTGCCTGAAACAGATCCAGTAGGTGCTGCCGGTCACCTGAATCCAAATATTGTAATCCAGGTGACTATTCTGGATACTAACTGCCTGTCTTATCTCCCTCTGCTATGTTCAGTCATGTAGCTCTAAAATATGCATGACTGCTTTTAGTTGTTCACTTATCTGGCATCAAATTTCAGAATTCTTGTAGATTCAGATGTGCATCCCAAAATGCCATACACAGCATCACAGTGCTCTAGAGCAGAATGCTCAGCATGCCGAATGGGAGATGGGTACAAAAACAGAGCTATGTACTTCCCTCTTTCACAAGGATAGTCTCATCGCAAAATGGCATGCAGGGACTCTGGGAAGTCACTCGAGTCAGAGTAAGCCTTTTAGGTGTATGCTTACACCATTGTGTAGCCAAAGCTGGAACATGAACAGAGTCAGAAATACATCTGGTGTCTGTACTGTGCATTTTCAGAAAGGATCGTTGATTACAGCTTTGAGGGAGGATTTGCTTTGTTTTACTCTAAGTATTCTGCATTTTTGATTATCCTTTCCTAAGGCTTTTGTGTTTTATTTCATATGGTCGTTGACACAATCATCCAGCATCACAGCTTTAGCAGTAGCAATAGCAATCATGGCTAAATGTGATGCTTTCTTTTTGCTGTAAAGCTACAGTAATCTACGGAGTATTTTCTTTTCAGATAGAGCAGCAGTTCCATGACTGTAGGCTGTATTGGAAGTTGGTGGCTGCCTGAAAATTGGGCACTCTTTCTTACTTATTGCCTTTCTTTGAGGGTGGGGATAAGAGGCAAAGAAAACAGGGTGACCAGAATCAGCATTTTGATTATAACAGCTCTAATAAGTAATATGAAAATCTGAGGTTACAAAAAAAGCAATGCTGAACCCTGTCACAGCTTGAGCCCCCCAAGCAATGCTGTTCAGGCAGTGGGACTCAGGGCAGGACTGGGTTTGGACTATCGCATAGTTAGCACCTACACCCGGAGTGCAGTGTATGTACTAGGAAGACTTCCCTGCCTCTCAGTCACTTTATTTCTGTCCTTCACAAGTTGTCTTTTTGTTCCAAATATGATCTTCCCAATCATCTAGCGTAACATCACAAGGGAAGTTATCTCCTGTGAAAGGCCTGAGCTTGCGTTAGCAAGCAAGACTACAGCACCAGAAACCATTTTATTTGATTGATAGCTGAAACTGTTGAAATCATCTTGAGTTACAATTCAAGCTAAACTTGCAACTTTCTAGTCTATCTATTTGTGTTCTGTAACCTAATTATGTTGTGTAAATGGTGCATGGTAAAGTATTCAAGTTCAGAAAAATCTGAAATGTAAGTACGTAAAATCATGGTTTCAGGGGTGGTCTGCAAGGGTGGTGCAGGCCTGTACCAGGCAAATCTGAATCTGTATTTGGTTGGTAGATGCTATAATAAAGCATAGAATTGGTGGCACCTGGGTAAGAATCACCACTTGGGAAGAGTCAAAACAGCATTTTTAAGGAAGTCCTGTCTTGGGGAGTTGGAGTTCTTTGGAGGCATCGTCAAGAATTAGAGATGTTCTCATTCTAAAATCATAAAGGCATTTTAAGGAAACTAAGAAGTCAAAATGTAAGAGAGAAGGTCTTTGCAGAAATAAATAACAGATTAAGTGTTGAGGGTAGAAGTAGAAAGTCAAGAAAGTAGAAGAGTCCCAGTTTCATTCCACAGAGATCTGTGGAACACATTCATAAATGGTATCAGTAAGGGAACGAACAGTTGGGTGAGCAGCTTTGCTGAGAAGAGAGCCAACTATGGAGAACAGTGGAAGGACGTTAAAGTGCTGAGGATTGTGCAAAGTGGTGATAAAATTCAGTGTCAATAAATGAAGATAACTGAGAAGGATAACTGGGAAGAACAATCCCAATTACGTATTAGGTTGTGAGTTTGAGCTGAGTGTACCACTGAGGAGTAAGATTTGGGGATTGTGACTGATGATTCTGTGAGATCATGAACTCATTGGTCACCAAAACACAACCCAAATGTGAAAGAAACATAGAATAAATTTGAGAATGTCATTACAAGAGTGTATGTTCCAGTTGCCTTCTGAGTGCCCTGTGTACTTCTTGAACCTTCAAAGGTTTATTAGAAGTGGAAGAGGCTTAGAGAAGGTCAGCAAGGATGATGAGCTAGATAGAGTAGCTTCTATATAAAGAACATTTCTTTCAACTGAGACTTTGGTCTGGGAAAGGAATGAATTGAGAGCGATGTTGGGGAGATCTGCAGAGAAGGATGATGAAGACTAACCACTGCCTTTCAAACCAAAAGCATACACGGTTAAGAGGGAAGGCAGATTCACAGCCTTCAAAAAGAAGAGGTTGCTCCTGAAATCAATAGTGAAGAGACCTGTGAGACGACTTGTCGAACATGTGCAGTAGATACTAAAAACTGATATGATTTCCAGGGGAAGCATGGACTATTGCTTGGAAGGGTGATGTGTCAAAAGTTGCTAAACTAACAGAAATGACATATGGTTCAGGAAGTCTCTGACATCAAAGTAGTTGGTGATCAGAAGAGTATCACTAACAAATATCACACATGTGACCTAATCTGTACTTTTTGCTATTACTGCAGACAGAATACTGGGCTAGATGTACCACTAATCTAGTCTGCACAACTAGCCTCATTTTAAGGTGTGACAAAGGAAAATATTGTTCCTTGCAAGCATCAATTAATTCCTGATTATATTAGTGTACGTCTCATGCACCTTTAGGTTGTGTGTTTGTGCTTATGTGTACATCCTTAGGGTTTGCTTTTGATTAGACTTTATTATAAAAATTACATGGTCCTATATGCAGATTAAATAGCAACCAAAGTTTGTTTTCACAGAAGTATCGTCACTTTAAAAATGGATGCAGATCATTTTTGAGGAGGGGTGGTGGTGGGTGTGATTCCAAAACACGTGAAAACACTTTTGCAGGTTTTAAGAATTCTAACAGTAATTACAGAAACAATGTTATTTGTATCACAGCCTCTGCAAAGTTTTTGGAAAAACGTCTATGCAGTGCCACAGAGATTCTTAAAAAGACCATAAAACCGCCGTCATCTGATGGGTTAATTCTAGGCTGCTCTTGTTTCTTTTAATTTAGTATATAACCAGGAATTCTTTGGAACATTTAGTAACCAAAACTGAGCTCTCACTATTTTGGATGGACCTAAGTAACCTGAAACATGGAAAGCCCACAAAGAGATGCTGGATGCTATTGTAATGTTTTATTTCTTTCAATTACAGACTATTAGGTCATGCTTAAATAAACATTGATAAGTTCTTGTTCTACTTTTCCAGAAAATTAAGGGGTGGCGGGGAGAGGAGAAAGGCAAGCACGATAGAATTTTTCTTCTAAATTCTGAAAAAAAGGTTATGCAATACTCTTTGGTTTTCCAAATTTTATGACTGCAGTATGCATTTCTAGAATTACGTAGTTTTATGATCATGAAAAAACCCATGTTGAACTTAATAGTCAAATCTATATAAATACCTATTTTTTTTGATCATGACTGTCCTGCAGGAACCTAGTATATTTTTTCCTCCATATGCTTGCTTTATTAATTAATGAAAGATAGGTAGATTTAACAGATGTTTACTAGTGGAATCTGTGTATTTACTGCCCACAAGAGAAGAAATGGATTTAATCATTGTAGTGCATTTGTTTCCATTGCTGCCCAAATTTCAGTTTGAAAGGAGTGGGGTTTTTTTTCCTGCTCAATTTTATGCAATTCCAGTAGGTTTCTCTGTTTTGTGGATGTTTTCCAGAAAAAAACCCCTACCAAGACTTAATTAAAATTTTGTATTGATGAATATTGTATTTTTCTACCTTCTATATAATACTCTTTGAAGCATTATCATTGTTCGGCACACAGTAGATATTAGTAATGTGCTGTCACTCGCAGTAGACTGGAAAGATTGCCTGGTTTTAGTGTCAGTGCTTATGTGATTTCATTGTTTTCTGGATGTTAGGCAGTTTCCCTGAGGGGTAAAGTCTTATGTGTTATTATCTCTAAGTCATTCTTATGTTTATACCTAAGATCACTGGAGAGATATTTTCACTGTTTTGCCCACATCATTCCATTTTCCTGCAGCAGCTTTCACAGGCAGTTCTCCTGCATGCTTGGGTTTGGTTGTTTCTTCGTGCAGCCTGTACGTGCTCTCACTTCTGTCCTACCACACTGCCTCTGCCACCCCTCTATGCTGTAGGCTAAAGCTTGAATGCACGGAGCAGGATTTCTCTGAACTCAGCTGCCTGCTATAAGGAGAAGTCCTAAAGTTCAAGATAAGAGAAATATAGCCTTGTATATATTTAAAAATACAGCAGACTATCTGTTCTTTTGTGGTTGATTTGCATATGTATGTGTGTGCTCCCCTGTACTGCTGTACAGTAGGGCCAGTGCCTACATCTTTGAGTGGTTATTTACAGTAACTGTTATCTTAAAATGAAGAAGCCAAGTGGCATCACCCAGCCCTCAATGCCATCTCATCCCCCTGGGGCCTCAGTGTTGGGCTTCTTTGTTTTTTCACATGTCTTTGTCAGCTTATAAGAGAAGAGGAGCTGTAAAATCCTGGCTGATTCCCAGCTGCTGTCATGTAGGGTATCTGTTGGCTCTCTTCCTCTCACTGCCTGCCATACAAAAGGCCACAATGCCAGAGACAGGGCTCTGGGGGTCAAGATTTGTCCCTCCTGCCATTTGGCAGTGCCATATTTATACACAGTTGTGCCAGATGTCTTCATTGATTAGCATAGAAACATGTCTGCACATGTTGCTTGCTGTTCAAATTGCTTCCAAATTACACAATAAAGCTGGCAGAAAATTAAATTTCACTTTGTGAAAGTGTAGGTGTGAGCCCCTCCTGGCCAATGCAGACTTTGTGACCAAACCCACCTTCTAGTTGTCTCACCCTAGCAATGCCCATTCTTCCTCCTTCCTGCCCTCTTGCATCCTCAGCTTGAGCTTGCAAATGTAGGAGAAGTCAGGCACAGAAAGACCCCTCCATCTGTTGCCCCCTTCCTGCTCCAGGCCCATCCAGACAAGGTCAAATGGGGGAGGATCAGCACCTTCCTACCAAAGACAGGATTCTCCTTCTAAACGTGGGCAAAGGTGAGCAAGTCTTCCAGGCTGTCTCCTTTAAAGAGTAACAATCTGTTGAAATAATTGCTGATCAAATGGCCTGCCATGCACAAACAATGATGTAGACCCCTGCATCAGTCAGAGACTGATTTTAAATCAACATGGAGAAAGTTGCCTCTGAAGTCATCAATACTTCAACATCTTTGCCAACTAAGCATTCATTTTTCTTACCTGCTTGACTGTTTCCATTGGTAGGATCAGCAACTGTATTTGAGATCCTCCCTAAGTGAAAGTTAATTCTATATAAGAGGGACCTCTGAAAGTCATGGGTTGACAGCTAGATCTTCTGCTCACTGCAGCTATTCTGAGGTGAAGTTTATGCTGCAAAAGTTGTAGTACTTCTCTACAAAGCCAGTCAGACCTACTGCTCTTTCTCTGAGGTCTGTACAAGTGTGCAAAAGACACCTTGATCTTTGTTGATCCAGGAAGGGTGTCTGAGCCTTGCAGAGCTGCAGGTCCAAGAGTGCTGTCCTACAGCAGTACAGGCACTTTGCCACTTATGCCCCCAGCGTCTTCCAACAACTATGTTAGCAGAGGTGTCTGAAGGAAGGAGGATGAAATCTGCATCTACACAAATGGAACTGCCTAGTGAGAGACTTCTGTGTAAGCCCACAGCACAAAGAAAGCCAGAGGAGGCTAAATGATGCTCCTTTAGTTTCCTTAACCTGGGGTTAGATTCCTTCATCTTCAGGAGCTCTGATGACATTTGTGTCATTTTAACAGCCCCGACTGAGAGGGGCAGACATGGTGAGATTTGTAGTTGGAATCATAGAACAGTTTGGGTTGGAAGGGACTTGGAGGATCATCTAGTTCAAATCTTCATGCCACAGGCAGGGACACCTTCCACTAGACCACTAGTTGCTTAAAACCCCATTTAACCAGACCTTGAGCACTTCCAGGGATGGGGTATCTGACTTCTCAGGGCAACCAGCATCTGCCTGGCTCTAAGCAGAGGTGCTGTCTGTAACTTTGTAACAGTAAGTGGCTAGATCAACTGTCTCTTGCTGATGCTTTCACTTACTCAGCTCCCTCAGCTATCCCTGACTACTCAGACAAAGGAGGTTTCATCTGTCTGATGACTGCTAGTCAGTACCTTTTAGACTATTAGTCACCTGATACAGAAAAGAGAAAAAATCATTACTTACACTACAGTAATGGTGGCTCTTGCAAGTGCGTTCGCAGTAGAGGCACCACAAGTCATCTATTGTCCTTCACTCTGAATGGGTCTTCACTTTTGGGAAACCTGAGAGAGGTTAGACTGGACCATCCTAAGCTTAGCCATTACCACCCTGAGAAGCAGCAACTCCTGGCTGCCTTGAGCTGTACTTGTTCATCTTTCTTCCTAAACCAGGATGCCAGGCTGTTTCAGCTTTCCAAACCTCACACCACACTTCCAACTAGGATGTCAACTCTTGCCCACATATTACCCAACTCTTTCCCCTGCTCCCTTTCATCAGCCATAGCAAACCTTGCCAGCTTAATTCACATCAGCACCTAAACCCATGAGGTGGGAGTAAAGGTTTGGGAACAGCAGGGCTACAGCAGCCAAGGTGGAGGGAGGTTGCCACTTCCCAAAGCAGCATGTTGATGGCAGTGGCGCCTATGTTTGGCTTTTACCCCCACAGTGTGAGTGAAGAGCAGAAGTGGGAGCTCTTACTGCTGCAGACCGTGTTAGGTGGTGTGGGGATGTGTGTGGCACTGTTTGGGAGTCCTTTGCCTTACAACACTGCCAGTAGCAGTTGGGAGGGTCCACAGGCACAGCCTGGATGGACATAATGTCTTCAGAGGACTTGATCCTGTCCGATGTGAGTACGTGCTCACCTGGGATCTGTGCGGACAGCACTTGTTAAAGAATCACAGTTTCCGTAGGGTAAGTAACTGCTTTTCATTTTGTTTCCTTAAAGAAATATTTAAATCCCAGGATGACTCTGTAATACTATTAAGTCCTTATTGAATTCCACCGTTATGACTGTGATGTTTCTAGCATCCTTCCTTGGGTTTAAAACTCATTGATTTCAGGAATTGAAACTGTTTTATATAAAAAGCAAAATTACAGATGCTGTGTTCTCACTATTGCTCTTTTATTTTGAAAGAAAATAACCATGAAACTTGTTTTCCTTTACTGTGCTTTAACGCTCTTAAGTATGATATGCAAGTTAGGAAGGGGAGGATTATTGGTTATAGTTGTGTAATATCTTCATTATCCTTTTCATTGAGATACCAAATGTTTTAAAATATTTTCAAGTGCAGATATTTTCTCAGATTTTTAAATAGGAACTATGAATTTTGAGAAAAGGTTATTTTTAATATTAAAATTAAATTTTTTGTTAGGTTTTTGGAGGTTTTTTTAAATTATTCCTTATATGGTAGAAATTCAAATTTTATCTTACCTGGAATTATCAGGGTGTTTGGAGAGTTAACAAAATTAGTTCCTCACAGACACCAGAAGATCTGGTAAAATCTAAGAATTCTGAGAATCCTGACAAATTATAGGAGTCATGTTTTTTCACTATTAACCAAGTGGGCTTTGGGCATGTGTACGTGACAGTGTATTTTGCAGTGATGATTTTCTGCTTCATGTGGAGAATAATCTGAGCTTTGTTACTCATTAAAAATTCTTCCTACCTCATCTAATTGAGAAGAAAGCTTAGTAACACTATGACTATAAGCAGTTACAAGAAGAATGGTACATCTTTGTCCAGTACTCTGCCTCGGAGATTTTTCTAACACAAAAAGCTTCTGAGAAATGTAGTCTAAAAATGAGTATTACCATGGACAAATTTTGTCAGTCTTTTATCCAATAGCATATTTATTGTTGCAAAGCATAGGAATTATTTTATCTTTTCACTTAATCCTGTGAAATGTTTTTATTATTTATTCATACAAACTTATCCCCATTAATGTGTATGTTGTTAAGCTCTTTACATAATAATGGTCTCACAGAAGTTGAGATCCCGGCTAAAGTAGGTATAACATTGCCCTCATCTGGATCCACAGCATTGTGATTTTGCTGTATTCATAAGGTAATGAATAAGAGTACCTGAACATCTTCCTTCATTTTCTTCAGCATTTCAGCTGCATCTGGCATTTCTCTCACTTACTTACTTGTTCCAGTTGCTTTGTTTTCCCCTGATTCAATAGTCTTTCCATGCCTCTAGTGGCTTGTTTCTGAGAAACTCCGCTTTTTGATAGAGTAACTTTAGACAAGTGATGAGTATTTAAAAGAAAAAGTTAAATGCTGTTGAGAGGGCTTTATAATATTTTAGATATGACTTGTTGAGTGGGTTTTTTTCCCCTGAACAGGAAGTAATCTGTAAATACAAATAGAGGAGGGACTAAGTCCACAAAGACTTAGTCCATTACATTTATGTGACTGTCCTTAATACTGTCTACTTACTGTCAACTACATTAGTTGAAACATCTGGAAAACGAAGGTCCTCCTTTCTGCTGTGATAGTGGAAGATGTTGAGATAGGCATTGCAGGATAACTGATTTGTAAGGGTCTTGCTGGGACAGAAGCTCAGCGTTTTCTCCCTTAAGGTGACTTGGGGACCCCTAAAAGAGGATGTGACAATTGTGCTTATTAGTTCAAACCAGAACGTTTTCTTTAGGTACTGGGGCTGTTTCTGCCTCCTGCCTTTATGTACAAAGCCCCAGATAAATGCTCCTCAGAGAGGAGCTCTATCAGAGAGTTTTGGTCGCACTGAAGCACTTTCGACATCAATAGGTGTTCAAGGACACCTGTTTGCTCACGTTCAAGCTTACAAAGAGAGGAGGCTGAGGCTATGTAAAGCTGAACTCGGTATCTAAAGGAAGAATGCTTTCTGGAATGTACAGGAAGTGAGAAGCGAAAATGGTTTGGGGTGGGGGGAGATGTTACATTACTCCAGAGCTCCTGCCAAATAACTTCAACCTGCTATGCCATGTGGGGTATGTGCACTGGATAACCCTCCTCATTGCAATGAGGCACTGAACATGTTTTATATGTATACCTGTGTCATTCAGGAGGCCTTCTATCAAGAAAAGGAAGACTTGCTGCAACTTTTATAAAAGGATGGTGGCTGGGAAAAGAGGGGTATAAGGGAAATTCCAGAAAGGCCCTCTTGTTTCACTCAGGCGGACCTAGACTTGCCCTCTATTTGGATTTACTTGTAGCATGTACATCTTTAAGAGGTTTTATTACTTTTTTTAAAATTAATTTTATTTTCCTTTGCAGGTCACCTTTTAAGCTGCTATTTCCTGTATAATTAAGCAGAATGAAGGCATTAGGTTCTAGTAAAGTTGGGCCTAATCCAGAGTCTTCTCTTATTCAGTCCTTTCTGAGTAAGAAACTCAAGACTGGGCCCAGAATTTTACGTGTTTTGCTGTAACTTCTGAATTATTTGTGGTCTGTGGTTTATTTTTTTTTTTGCTTTAACTTCATGAAAAGTCCTTTGCTTTTGTCTAATTTTATCTCTTTATATGTCACTGTCCAGCATAGCTTTAGTTGAAATTATGTAAGTATGCTGCAAATTGAAGTGTATCATTTCTACTGATAATGCAAGAATGATTCCTACAGTTTATAATTAACAGTAATATAATGTTCTGTGCATGGGTTGGATCTATCCCTTTTAACTTTTCCTTTCTGATTCTTTCCAATTCCTGGTCTTGGCACATCCCAGCCTTTATGAATATACTGGTTTCGCTGGAGTCTAGTCCGTTCTTCCTTTTGTTTTTCAGACCAGTAAAAATGGGAAGTACTGGATTCTGGTTTCCTCCAAGAAGAGTCAGCGGAACTGGTTAAGAGCAAAATCTGAGGACTTTAGTGGGCAAACATCAGGTGTGCATTGAATAGAGGCTGCTTTAATCCTGCTTTAAATATATGCTTCTTTTAAAATAATATCACATATGAGCTTTTGTATAATGTGTTTGTTATATTTGATACTGCATATAATCATTCATCCTGCAGTTGTGAAAGCACCAATAAGAATGTGGATTTTAAGTGATAATATGTTGAGACACAAACAGGCAATATTACTCATTAAAATCTTTCAGCTGGTCTTTGAAAAATTTAATATTTGAGGATCAGTGTTCTTTTAAGTTTTATTTCCATTGCTCAGTCTATATATCCACACACCCCCTCCAAAAGGTGGTTATTTTCTATTCAGAGATCAATACTGAAGTTTTTAATTGCCTCACCTGTTGAGAAGTGGTACTGAGATGATAGTGCATACATGGTTTTTAATAAAACACTGTCATTGTCAGAGATTGGATCCACACTATATTTGTTCTAATGATGCATTTTTAAGGACACTTAAACACAGTTCAAAGTCAGCTTAATTAGTTTTGATCATAGAGGAATAAAACCCAAATTCTTCATCCCTGTGATTGTATTGAGTTACTTCTGCTACAGCAGCTAAATTACCTGAAGTTTTGGAGAAGATAACAGTAATGTTATATTGGCCTGAATATAGGATGGCCTCCAGCCTGAGGTGTGATCTTTGCATTGAGAAAAGGAGTGAGAAGTTGTCAGTTGTTAATTTAACAGTTAAGCTTAATATGCTATTCCACAACAAACATTGCTTTTGGCCTCACAACAGAGCCTGCAGATCACCCTTCTGCATGGCCTAATATCCTGCATCTCTCCAGCTTGATGCATGTTCAGTTCCTCCTCACCCCCCTCCCAGTGTTACCAGCTCACTCCTGTCATCCTTAGATATTCCCAACCCCTATGCAGCACTCCCTGTGCCTCCCTGGCCCCATAGGCCCATCCTGGTTCTGACTGCTGTCCCTCCCTGTGGCAGCTCATCCTCCCTCCCTATGTCTTGCCTGCTGTGCCTGCTTCCTTTGTCACCAGCTGGGCACAGAGTCCACTTGCTGCTGAGCTCTGGACCCAGCATGGTCCAAGTAGCCACACTCCCCTGCAGCAGCCTGTGGAGGCAGTTCCCTTGCCCTTCGCTGCTAATGCTGACTGCCCTGTCTTAGGCTCAGTGTGGATTTGACAGGGAGGCAAAAGGGGCTGGAGCCCATTCTTACTCTGTCGAGGCTGTGAGTGCTCTAGCCATGCAGTGGGGGCCATGACTGTTGTGCTGGCTCTGTGTGATGGGTCTCATACAGGTGCCTGTGTGGCATAAAAATAGCCTAGTTTAGATAGAATTGGATTTTTTTTTGTTCCTGCAATCTTAATTTGTCAGGAGAGATTAGATTAAAACAAAATTTCATTCTACATTCAGGCCAATACATGTTGAAGACCAGAGTGTTCAGTAACAGAAAAGCAAAATTAATTCTATTACCAGATTCTGATTAAAGCTTATATTGAAAAAATCAAAGTTTCAATCCACAAATATATCACAACTTTGATGTGAATCAGACCTTCCTTTTGATGACTTTGGTGGCTTTATTGAAGTCTTTTGGAGCTGGTCTTCATTTACTTTTATTGAAGAAAATCATTGCTCCCAAGTCTCCAAACAACTGTGTCACTTTTTCACTTATGAACTAGATAGTTAATTATGAGAAATAAAATTAAGCTGATACTTTGAAGACCTGTGAATGTTCTCACTCATGGAACTGATGTCTCTAGACTTCACCCCATGAGTGGGAATGAGTCCAAGTGAAATCTGAAATCGTGAGTCCTTAAAGAAACACCTTTTCTGTCACCGAGTATCTTTTAAAGAGCTTAGTGTTTCCTTCCAAAATTGAAGCAGTAAAGGTGGTCTTACAAAACTGATTGCTTAAAGAAGGTAGCATTCAGGGACTTCAGGGTTGAAAGGATGCAGATTTCCATCTTGGTGTGCCAGTATTTCTCCCCTCTTCTAAAGACAAGAGAAAAGATATGAGGAGGAGGGAGAAAAAGGGATCAGTAAAGACACATGCTGTTTACGCATTTCAAATCTCAGCTCTCAGTCTGAAGATTTCATAAAATACAGATATTAAAGAGGCAGATCCCCTTCTCCTTCTCCCTGCTCCTCCAGCCTTAATGTCCTGCCATGAATTGAGGAAAACACAGGCTCTCCTTCCTTCTTGCTTTCTTCCAGGACCATGCTGAGGCTCCTGCAAGGACCATGTAGTTTTGCCCCCAGCACACCTGGGCACTGTTCTCCACTCCCTTCTGGAGCAGTTGACTCCCTCCATCTCTGCTGAATCTCAGCAGAAGAGAGAGGACAGCTGAGGCCAGGCCCAGGCCCCTTCCCAGCTATCCATCCACCCTAACCGCCATCTGGGAAGAGCCCGGTTCGTTTTTCAGGGAAGTGATGCTGGGCTGGAGCAGCTGCAGCCCGGTGGTGCCTGCCTGGCTCCCAGCTGCCCTGCTCCACCTGTCCCAGCAGCTGCCCCTCTCCCCGGCCCTGCTGCGGGGGGCTGTGGCCGGGCCCGGCTGCCGGGCCCCAGCCCAGCCGCTGCCCAGCCCTGGTGCCGCCCGGCCCGGCCACCTCCTGCCCAGCTGCCCCGGCAGAGACCGGAGTGGACAGCAGCTGCCAGTTGTGACACTGAGGTGGGGGGTGGGGGCACTTTTGAGGGAGAAAGGCCAAATTTTGGGGCTTTCCAGCCCTGCCAAATGCTTGAATTGAGTGCTGTCCTCCCGCTGCCACAGACCTCCAGCTCCACCCTTCCCACAACGAGTAACCCTGGATTTTGGTATCTATAGTAGCAGTTGTGCTCTGAGTATGAGGAAAAGCTGTCAGCAACCCCTGACAAAGGAGGGTTGTTGAATGCCCTGTTGTGGCAGGTGCCCAGTTGCCACTATATGATACCAGATGATGAATTTAAAGCTGTTCACCCACAAGTCAGACACGAGGGTCATGTCACAGACCTTCTGATGCTGAAAGCCTCCAATTTTAGTTGACAGTTTCCCATGCCACAGGGGCAGGACTAGGAGCCTCCATCCTGAGCTAGCCCCAGTCTGAACATTTAGAGGCCTCATGTCTCTCAGGATAGCGTGAGGAGGGTGGAGGTGTCCAGAGCAGGGCTGATAAACCCCTAATCTATCTAATCTATCCCTAATCCATGGGATTTCATTTGTTAATACATCAAGTCTGTTAGCAGAGGCAAGTTTACAGAATTTCACCTAGTGTTAGCCATCATTGGCAGTGCGTGCATTTTGCTAGAGTAGGTGCATAGATGAGCAGTAATCACAGGGGGCAGGTACGCCCAACAGAGAACACAAGCTTTGCCCCCTGTACTGTCAGCATGGGTACTGCCACGTTTTGTGCAGGTTTTCAAACATTTTGAGGCTTGCAGAGTTTTCACTTTGATAGTTGTGTGTGTGTGTGTGCATGCATGTGTGCGTGCGGATGTCTGTGCAAACACCACAGGCGCGGCTGTAATTCCTTTGAAATCCGAAGCTGCCAAAAGGTGCCTGGGTAGGTAGGCTCTTTGCCTGATGCCTTCTTTAATCTGACAGAAACTTTGCTGTCCTCCATGAGTGTTTGAGGGAGAGGTTGTGAGATGTGATTTCAGGGCATATGTGGATCTGTTCATCCTGAGCAATGCGTTTTAAGAGTTGCAGCAAATAGTATAAAGAAACCTGTAGGTATTACATTAGACCAGCTGAACCTAATTTTATTTTTAAGTTTTATTCAGAAGCATCACATAGCAAGTAAACTTCAAAATCTAAGTTTAGTTACAAACTAGTTGTTTCTTATTTTTTTTTTCCAGTCCCCTTTTGCTTTCTTTTACGACCACATGAAACTTGAGAAGCCATCTAAAGCTAAATCATTTAGTGGAGTTGGGCAATTCCCAAGTGTCCAACAAGAAGGCCTGGTTTAGGCTGCGATGGCCACTGTCATTCCTGGTGATTTGTCAGAAGTAAGAGATACCCAGAAAGTCCCTTCAGGGAAACGTAAGCGTGGTGAAACCAAACCAAGAAAAAACTTTCCTTGCCAACTGTGTGACAAGGCCTTTAACAGTGTTGAGAAATTAAAGGTTCACTCATACTCTCACACAGGAGAGAGGCCCTACAAGTGCACACAACAAGACTGCACCAAGGCCTTTGTTTCTAAGTACAAATTACTAAGGTATTAAACTCTATTTATCTTTCAGATTATATTATCTATTTTATGTTGGCTGTGTTAAGCCGTGTAAAAGTATATATTTCTGTACGCCTTCAGCTGATTGCAGAGAGGATGTGTTAATTAAAGTAGCCATTGGATTGTTTCTAGAATTCTAAATTACCTAAATTTGCAAGCTAATGTCTCTGATTTTGTTTCTTAATTTGCTTTCTGCTTTTGTTTTCTGTTTGTTTGTTTTCATTTTGTTTTGTTTTAATGAGGGTAGAATTTTCCTTTGTATAAGGAATTGTCACAAGAAAAAGAGTATGGACTGAAAGTTCTTTGGCTATGGACTTTTACACGAGTACTTTCATACTTGCCCATTACAGTAGCTAAAACCCACCAAAACTAAAGCGTCAATTTAAGAGAAATGGCTCACGTTTTGCTATATTTAAATTTGTCAAACTGTCTTTGTAGTGTCATGCTTTCAGTTAAAAGGTTCTGTTGCAAAGCAGCCCTTAGCGTAGTATTTAGCTGCCATTAAAAAATGAGCACGTGTGTCTTTTGATCAAAATAATTACTTACAGAATATATCTGTGTTTAAAGGCATATGGCTACTCATTCTCCTGAGAAAACCCACAAGTGTAATTATTGTGAGAAAATGTTTCACCGAAAAGATCACCTAAAGAATCACCTACATACACACAATCCCAACAAAGAGGCCTTTAAGTGTGAAGAATGTGGAAAGAACTACAATACCAAGCTTGGGTTCAAACGTCACCTGGCTTTGCATGCTGCAACAAGCGGTGACCTCACCTGTAAGGTATGTTTGCAGACTTTTGAAAGCACAGGAGTGCTGCTGGAGCACCTAAAAACTCATGCAGGCAAGTCATCGGGTGGAGTGAAGGAGAAAAAACACCAGTGTGAACACTGTGATCGTCGGTTCTACACCCGAAAGGATGTCCGCAGACACATGGTAGTGCACACTGGAAGAAAGGACTTCCTCTGTCAGTACTGTGCACAGAGATTTGGGCGGAAGGATCACCTCACGCGCCACATGAAGAAAAGTCACAACCAAGAACTTTTGAAGGTCAAAACAGAGCCAATGGACCTTCTAGATCCCTTTACATGCAATGTTTCTGTGCCTATTAAGGATGAGCTGCTTCCAGTGATGTCTTTACCTTCCAGTGAACTGACATCAAAGCCATTTACAAACACTTTGCAATTAAATCTCTACAACACTCAGATTCAGTCCATGCAGAGTTCTGCATCTGCACACCAAATGGTTGCCACATCATTACCATTGGGAATGCCTTGTCCAATAGATATGGAGTCTGTCCACCCTTCTCACCAGCTATCATTGAAATATCCGCTCGGTACTACCTCATACGCAATTTCTATGCCTGAAAAAGAACAGCCATTGAAAGGGGAAATTGAAAGTTACTTAATGGAGTTGCAAAGTGGTATGCCTTCTTCATCCCAGGATTCTCAAGCATCTTCATCAAAACTAGGGCTGGATCCACAAGTAGGGCCACTAGATGATGGGTCTGGGGAAGTTTCCCTTTCCAAGGGCTCCGTTCCTATTAGTGAACCTCTAAACACCCCATCATTGGACTTTTCTCAGCTGTTCAACTTCATACCTGTAAATGGCCCTCCCTATAATCCTTCTGTTTCAGTGGGAAACCTCGGAATGAGTTATACGCAAGAAGAGGCACATTCTTCTATGACTCAACTTCCACCACAAACCCAGGATCCACAAGATCCTAGCAATAGTATAGGTCTTGGGTCTCTGCACTCATTGTCAGCAGCTTTCACAAGCAGTCTAAGCACAACCACCACCCTACCACGATTTCATCAAGCTTTCCAATAGGATGTACAAAGCTGGCTTGTTACTGTCTAGTTGTAGAAATGCCTTAGGTGACCATTTTTAACTTAGTGCCTACTATAAGACAATATAAATTCTCTGCTTTTGTACAGTACCAATCTCATGAAGCCAGTAAGAAATTTAAATTAACTTTTTTAAAATGTTTTGAAAGTGTTTATTCTCAGCTGTGTTTACTTTGGTTTTTTTAAAAAAAACAATCTCATTGTATTGTTTTCATATTCACTGCCAATTTACACATTTGAAATGTTCAGTAGAAAGTCATCCCAGGCAAACTCTCAACACTCATACCTTTTTTAAAAACCTTTTCAACCATACCAGCTGTTCTGTTTTTTTTTATGTCTGTGGTAGAACTGCCACTTCTGCCTTTTAATATATTTTACTATTTGCAAATAATCCAGTTAAAATATGTATCACAAATATTCCTGAAGATTTGGGGAAAAAAATTCTCTAGTCTGTTTCTAAACAAATCCTCTTCCCATGGTGATATATCTGACCTGTTCTATAATGACAAATCTAAATTTTTTAAATAAATATAGAATTCAGATTTTTCTGAAAACTTGTGTGTGTATATATTGAAGTCCATATATACACATGTACATATATATAGCATTTTGACTTGTATTGAAGTCATTATAAAAGCTGTTAAGAATTTTGCCATTTTCTGGCTTAAATTTTTGTGGCCTGTTATGGATAACAGAAGAAAAAAAAAATAGTTTAATTCTCTAAAATTTGAACAGAATTTCAACAGAGAATCTCTGCTTGCCTAAATGACAAATGTTTCAAGTTGAATTTGGAACTGTGTTGTGCTTTCGTGACTCTGGTATAGGGAAACAGGCAAAATTAATGGCTGATCTTGAAATATAAGTGTTGTAATGTAGTAATGCAGAATATTTTGTCGCGGTTTTTGTTTTAATTCTTAACTTGCTGTTTTTTCTCTTTAGTAGCATAGAAAGAGTACTGCATAGGAATCTTTCATTTGTAGGCTTCAGTCTTCTCCCTGTTGCCACCGCCAAAGGGTGGATCAAGTCCAGCCAGAAAGTGTGTATCTATTTTCAGTTCAAAACTAGTATGCAGTCAGAGAGTGAATGTAAATTTGCAGCTACCAGGTTTTTTTGTTTTGTTTTATTGGAATGATCTTTTCAGTTGTGTTACATGGTGTGTTATGTCCTCCTAAGCAACAAGTTAGATGTTGATCACACTTTCTACACCTGGGTACTTGGTTAGGGACTTTTTGCCCATTGCCAAGATTTAAAGACAGGACTCTTAGGAGTGAAGTAAAAGCATATTGCTTACACCACTTTTACCTAATGCAATATATTCTATTCCCCAACCCTTACTAACCAAAAGAGGAAAAAAAAAAAAACCTAAAAAAACAACCAACCCTGTGATGCATAAAAGCAAACTAGATTTGCTGTAATTCAACAATAACATTTTCCTTGTCATTTTTGTACAAGGAATTAAAAAATAGAAATCCAGTACATTAGTATCTCTCAAACAATAATGAGGATTCTTACAAGGTTTTGAGTGGTTAAACTAAATACACTTCACAGAAACAAAAGTTGCTCCCATTTAAGGAGCTCATGCTCCAGATGTTTTATCGGTAGCTCCTACTGTTTTTTTTTTAATTCTAGGAGCAATATGCAGGTGTAGCTTACTATTTTATACATATGTGTATTTAAATTTTATTACTGAAAGATAACATTTTTATAAATGTGTTTGTGTTCCAAAGGCATTAAAATAAGGATGTATTAATAAGGAGAATACATTTTGAAATTCTGCAAACTACTCCTAGATTTTGGGGTTAGGAGCATGTTATCTTAAAGTGGGCTTTTAGCTCTGCTTCACAACTGCTTCCTCTGGTTTCTGTGAAACAGATTGCTTGCTTACTTACATCTTTAGTTGAATGATTTGTTCAATATTGCTTTTTTTCCCTTCACCTTTCTAAAGGAAAGAAAAACACAGATGAACAGAGCACAAGGTGAATGCAACCGAATGTAACTCTAGTTTAAATGAGCAACCTTAATGCATCTAGAAATAGCTCGTGTTTATTCTCAATCCCTTTAATCAATCTGAGATGAAGATAAATGGACTTAATGCCTCCAGTGGGTTATGTCCCGTGTGGAGCCGAGCATCTGGAACTCTCCCTGCAGCAGAGGAAAGATGGGAGTGCTTGCCATCCTGCAGCTATCCCAGCAGTGTGACCCGGCAGCACTGCCCATCCTGGGTAGCCTCTGGCTCACAAATTTCCAATCCATAGCCATTGTTTATCTGTCTCAGTTGCTGAAAGAATTCATTAGAAAACAAAACCCAACAGACACTTTGCCAACACACATTTCTTAGTGTGTAGCCAGAACCCTTACTACTTCGTTTGTGCCTTAGCTTCCTGAAAAGGGACTGACATTTCACTTTGGAGTTAGATGTACATTTCACTTGAGAAACAGGGACCTCAGACAAGATATTGAACCTCATTCAGTCAGGGTTTCTGTGGGTGGCTGCACCCAGTGTGCTTGCGGCTGAACTAGGAGGTAGAGTAATGTGGAAGCAGACTGACCCTGTAAGCAATACCACCACCACCAGAGTGCTTTCCAGCATCACTTAGGCAGAGTCAATATTGGCCACTACAAAACCGTCGGTTTTTAAACTGTTTAAAATCAGGTTTTTTGATTTCAGATGGATTCTTGATGGGAGGGGGGAGGGCTGGCTGATCATGCACCACTCTTTGTGCAACTTCTAAACTTCTAGTAAGGTGTTTTGGTTTTTTGTTTGTTTTTTTTTTTAATATATATATTTTTGTGTACTTGTTGCTTGTGCTTTATTTAGTAGTAAATTGTGGAATAGAGTGATTTATTGTTAATTTGGCAGTAGCGGTTTTTAAAAACCATATACTGACTGAAACATGAGCCAGAGCTGATTGCTTTATTAAGCTAATAATGAATGTTAAGAGTACATATTTTCAGGATCATTTGCCTAGTGAGCTAAACTTGTATTATAGGCCAATATTTTTTAAAATAAAGCTTGGTCAACCTCTATGTTACACATATTACAAGATATAGCACTTTCAAAAAGAAAACCTAAACCTTTTAAGAAAATTTCTTACAGGTTATGCTTTTTATTATAAAACCTTTTATTATAATTTGTTTCAAGTGCCATTAGATTACATATATGTAGGCCTTTGGTATAATGCTTTGTGTACAAAATGGTAGACATTGTAATTTTAAACAGGTACATTTTTACAGTGTTTTCTTATCAGTTTGCTATATTGCACAGAACCAGTGTGTCTTTCTTAAGGGTTTTACAATGGTTTTTACTAGGTTTACATGTTTCAAACTACACTGTCTTCTACTGCCATTTTGAATACCAGTCAAAAACAAATAGGAGTTTGTCCTGACCGTTTGCAAACTGTGTCCTCTGGAGTTCTGGATGGTAAACTATGTCAAAAATGTTGAACATGCAGTATTTGATACAGATTTATTTTTTTTATCATATACTATCATCGCTATGCTGCTGTCTGAAGTTAACTTAGGGCCTGATCCTGCATCCATAAAGGTCGAGGGGAGCAGGATTGCAACCTTCGTTATTTCTGTCTCATACACTGGTTTAGCAGCTTTTCCTGTATTCTTCTAAGTCTATTGATAAGCCTCTGAAATATATGTACTTATCTGGTATGTAGTAAACCGTATAGGCTTAGCTGCCCATCCTGCATCCTCCCAGTGTACATTTAAAACCACAGCTTACTTAGCATCATGCTCAACTTACAAGTAACACCACAGTAGTTCAAAATGTGTTTGGATAGTCCCAAAGCTTTTATGCAATAAGGGTGTCTTACTTTTGTTGGAAGGCAGTGTCTTTTGATAACAGTTATCTAGCCCTGGAAGTGACACAGAACTATTGCTAATCATATGTAAACACTTTTCAGTATAAGCTTCAGTGGTACAGTTGAACCAGAGTGAATGTTTATCTCCTCAGAAACACTCCTGCAATATTGTTATATTGGATCATGCTGCTAATGTAACTTGGGATACAACTCCTCTCATGGTGCTACAAACCTCCCTGTCTCATTCAGATGTATTTTTACCCATAGAAAAAAAAGGACTATACTAGACCTATAGTTGTATGATATATTTTTATACTGTGACTGAATTTGTCATTAATGAACTTTGTGCAACACCACGATGTATTCATATGCACTTGCAAAAGTAAAATCTTGGACATGCAAATTTAAACGCTGACAAACCCAGCTCTTGTTCACAAAAATAGGTGACTGCTAGTAAATGTTAAATGTGGGCTTTTTATATGGTGTGGAGTGAAGAACATACTATATATTATTAAAAGCCTTTGGATTTAGACAAAAACTGGGAAAAGTATATTGGGGAATGATGGCATACCCTAACCTGACTCGGATTGCTGAAATTATATTTTTAGCTAGTGGAAAAATTGTTTGGACTTGTACGCTAAAATGTTTTTAATGATAAAGGTTTTGAGTCAAAAAAATAGAGGAAAAAAAAAAAAAAGAACACAGAAAACCCTGCATTCCAGACTGAATTTGTATATGTTTCTTGCATTTAAAATTTGCTATCCTGTGATATGGGAAATTGAGTTGCTTATCATGTATATGTACTTTAAAATGTATTCACAAACTACTGTTGTATTTGTATAAAATATAGACAAAAAGATTGCATATATATTTTTGTGTATAAGCTCTGTAAAATAGCAATCACATTATGAAGCTGCAGCAGAACTTCATTTTAAACATTCACATCCAAAGAAACAGACTATTTATTGTCCACATACCCTGATTATAAAATATACCTTGCTGCTATTAAACAATAGTGCTGCAGCTTCTTGTGGCCTACAGTGTTATGTTTGCTGTACAAAAAATATGTGAACTCCACAAAATATATCAATAAAATTACAGAATGGTTTTAGTTAATGAATAACTTATGCCTGGCATTTCAATAGATAATCTTGACCTGCATGTTTGAGATTACAGTGAGTAATTACAGAATACATCCAGTTTTGGTGGGTGTAGATATTCTGAGTTTGCAAAAGCATAACTTAACTGTCTTTCTAATTTATGACTGGTAAAATGTCAGTTTTTCAGAAAATCTTAAAGCATAAATATCCGCGTCTCATGATTTCATCAAGGAGCACATGGGATGATGCTACTGTGTCTGTTACAAGACAGATCTGAACTGAAGGAAGCAATTGAATTTGCCATCAAATTGCACTTTGAAATACTGTGAGACACTGGAAGGTGAGTGTGGGGTTTCCATAGTGGGACTGCTCATCTGGGAGATTTAGGTGAGTGATTCTCTATCATTTCAAATTAATGCAAGTCATTTACATCGATTGTTACAGTTTACAAGACAAACTTTAAGAGTATGGCATATGCTAGGCACAGTATGTGGGTTGTCTCTCTGCAGTACTTCCAAGAGAAGCTCCGTTGCTTTGATGCCATAGATCTCCCATCTGCCTATGACCCTGTGGAAGAAGTCAGACTCTAATGCATGGGGGAAGAGGTGCCTTGCAGCCAAACGAGCAGCCTTGCACACAACCACAGAAAGTTGCCTCTCTGCTCATTCCATGCAGTTGTTCCCTAGCATAGACTGTTTGCCAGGAAAATAAAAGACTAGCATTTCACATTTCATTGCTTTTCAGAACACGTTTTGTTAACATTTTCAATACTGTGTCTGTGTTCCCCTGGTTTTGAGTTCCCCTCTTTTCCAAGGCTTGACTTTTTAGATTTCTTGCTGTAACCCAGTCTGAGAAACGATTGTTAGCAAGAGTTGTTGGCTTTCGCCTTCTCCATACACACACAGCTTTCCTTTCTTGTAATCCCTGCCCTTCTCCCCTAAGCTGATTTATCACTTCTGTGCCACAGGTTTCTAACTTATTTGAGAGGGTTAGCCTTGTTATATTGAGAGTCAAAAGCCCTACATAGACTCTATGGTATGAAACTTATAACCACATTTATAATCGCTCAAAACCCACCCCCCGCCCCGAGCCCCTTGAGAGAAAACCATCCCATCACAGCTAGTGTCACCAGCTGTTACTGATTCAACATGTCCTCCTTCCAAATGGACACCCTCCAGAAACCCTCTAGAAACTCCATCACCCTCTGTAATAAGTGCAATGGGATTGCACAGATGATATCTGTGTTATGTTACATTCAGAACCAGTCATCTTCCCTTCTCTCTGTTCTGTAACCTCCCCTTTTCAAAACTTCTATAAGAAAGTACAGAAAAGTGGTCCCGCAGTAACCTCTCTACCTGTCTCACTGTCCTCCAGGAGTTAAAAAGGAAGACTATTCTCGTTTTTCCCCTTCGCTCTCCCTCACTCTTCACGCCTTCTTTTCCTTCCCACAGATAAGCATGCCCTAGGATAATGAATGTTTTTTGACAAAGGAATCCAGAACTGTGATGCAGATCCACTGCTGGACTAGCAAGAACTGAGCAGCTACATGCTGTTGACTTCCCTGCTTTCCAAATCAAAACGTTATATTAAATTGGTCAGAAAGTAAATTTTAGAAAGGTGGCAGCTGCTGTAGCTGGCACAGCAAGAGTTGGTGATCACAAACGGGCAGCAAAATAAGGTCTATTACAAACTTTAGTGTGAACTTTAATAGTTTGAGAAGTGTATTGGAGGATTAACTGCTGCTTATCATTATGAGTTGGGGCCTTTAGCAAGTAACTAGCAACACAGTGTTATGTGTTATATGCCAGGTAATTTAGTATAAACTTTCTCTACTCCTAATAAAGGTGTAACATCTTGCCTGGTATTTTTATTTTTATATGATTGTATTTATTTGTTGTAATGGTCTGCATGTCCTCAAGAAATTAACATTTTTAGAGAAATTATACTTTTTACAAATACTTACGAATAATTCTGTTCTTCAGTAGTGTTGTCATCACACAACCTTGTCTTGTTTGGCTCTACTTGTATCATAAAATCACCAACTACAAAGCTAGTTTGCCTCAGAGGGGACTGATGAGACATCAGCTATTGTCTGAGCCCTCTGAGAAACAGTACTATGTTAATACACGCTGTGGCTGAGCTGGAAATCATTTGAATTGATCCGTTGGTAGTTTACCCATAGGACTGATTCTCACTGTTGTGCTAAACTTCAGTGTACAAAGAGGAATGACTTACTGTCATTTTCATATAAATCAGTCAGATCTCTGCTTGATGTGTGTTAAGTAATGCAGAGAACCTCAATAGTCACAGTCTCTAAAAATCAGTACATTGCTTAAACTTTTGCGTATGTATGAGTATATGTACGTGTGTACATGTAGGTATGTATGTATGTGTGGGAAGGTATTGCTCTAACCTGGAAAAGTTGATAAATTAGTTTTGTTTTGGTTTACTTCAAAACTTCTAAGTCCAAAGTGTTTGTGTTTTACAAGTCCGAAGTGCTGTTTGTTAAGGTATCCCCTAGTTAACACAGCGTGTGGTTTCCCAGCCAAGCTGGAAGAGTTTCTTCCAAATACTTGATTAATCTATGGGAGACAGCAGTTTATCTAAGGAGTGCACAGACTCCTGTGAGAAAGGTGTTTGTCAGCTGTCCTTGTGTACTAGAAGATACAATTTCAGCAATTTTTTTCTGTGCCTCTGTAATTAAGCTCAACTCTGGCTTACTGGCCTTTGTGTTAAATTGTTACTCCCATGGTCACGGGTAAATCCTTAAAGTTCTCTCACAAGTTCTTTCATTGAAAATAAAAATAAAATACAGGCTCTATATGGTTAAGGACCATGCTATAAGTGAGCAACATCTGAGCTGTAACGTAAGAATATCAAACATTCAAGACCAATAAATACAGACTAAACTGCCAGACATTCTGAAGTCATTCTGAATTTTCCTCACCTGAAAATTGTCTCTTCTTATTTTGTCAGTATCTGGCTCCTTATGCTAATAAATTATTGCAGGGTTGCCCAATAGTTCATGTGCTCTGTTCAGCTTAGGCATATTTTTCTTCAGCAGTATTTTTACAAGAAGCTTCTGCTTGCTTACTGATGAAAACCTTGCAACACTGTACTTGAACTGTATGACCTATTTCAATGAGTCAAGTTTAAAACCTTTTAACTTAGGGAAACAGCTGAGAATTTGCTGCCCCACCAGAGTATCCAGGCCTTCATTTCAGAACCACCAAATTTAGCTGACCCTCTTTCCTCTTCTCCTCTACAACCGCCAGAGAGGTTGTTGTTGCAGGAAGTCACCAGATTTGCTATGGCAGTACATTCAATACACAGTCACAGAGCTGGGTATGGTCTGTGTTAATGGGATTGTGCAAGCTACTGGGAGACTAGCCCCTTTATGCATCAGTCCTAAGCATCAGGATTAGATCAATATACCTGGGAAAGCAGCAGCCTCCCAGCACTGGACTAGCACTAACATTACCCCTCTGGGCCCTTGCTGTATGTGATTAATTTTTCTCGTTAAGCATTGAAACTGTTTTCTAGTCCTTAAACTACAAGTCTCAAATGCCACCACTGTATTTGGCATCTGCCTGTGACCCAGCAAAGTCAGTTTTGCTCTAGGGGCAAGAATGCAAAACCAATCTTGGACCATTTGACTGAAAATACTGCAGAAGGTACCTGCCATATGACAACAGTCAACTTGCCAGGATAGGCATCTGTCTTTGCATGGCCAGAAAATACTGTTATGGCTGAGAGCCCGTATTTCACATTTCATTGTCTTTGTCCCTAAGTTTAGATTCTCTTAGCTTGCTGCAAGGTGCTCTTTTGAAATTGTGATATTAATCTACAGTAGCAGATGACAGATTCTTATCCCTGGTCCACCTGGGTCACTGAGGCCCCAGTGAATTAGCTGTGAAACCTCACTAGCCTTGTCAGTACCCCCAGTTAAAACCTCAGTGTGTTCAGGTAAGGAGAGCCTTTGCTTCATGCTCTTGAACACAGGGAATAACCTTTCTGTGAAGGGAAAAAAAAAGCATCAAGCGGCTGTTTGGCAGTGTGTGTTTGAAACTTGATCTTATTATTTATAAACTAGGGTTTAACCTTTTAAAATGTTTATTATTATTATGTCTCAGCAGTAAAATAGCATCACAGTTCTTGCAGATGTATTTTTTTCTTTGCATTTGGCTTTACCTCTCAGTGCTTTAACAAAAACTTGTATTTGCTGTTCCAAGGTGTCATTTGTCTCACCAAAACAGCCAAACTCAGAAACATGAACTGGATTCTTTTCTGGCTCGTGCTTGTAATTAAAAAAAAAATAAATGAATCAGAGCAAGCCTTGTAGGGACTGGCTCCAGATAATGATATCACTTACACCTGTGCAGTTGATCATATCAGAACTCCTTTCAGGCAACTGAATATCATTTGAGGTCTATAAGATGTGACTGGAAGCAACACTTGGATCATGAAACGCTATGTATGTAAGGAGAATATAGGTTCATTCTCAATCCTAAACTGAGATCACAAGGACTAACAGTAAGTGGAGAAAAAAAAATAGAAAACTTTTATTTGAAACAGACCAGAAAATCACTCAGAAGTCACTAAGGCACAGGCTAAGGAACTGTCTTGCTTTGAGTAGGGCTGTAATTTAAGTGACGAAGAGCTACATTTGGATCCTTTAGCAAGATTACAAAGTAACTTATTAGACACTCAGTATTGTAAAGCACTTCTTACAGGCCTCTGGACAGCTAAGGCTTCAATGGTTTATTACATGGTACATCAACCAAATGTACCAAGAAATAAAGTAATAATTATGGAGAAGGATATAATTACGCATTCTTAAACTCTCTGAAAACAGTTCCAATTCCAAGTTCTGTCTTTCTCCTGGTTTTGAAAAAAAAACTGTTAAACACACGAATTCTGTTTCTTGGTCAAAATGAAACTCTGGTGTTTGGTATGTGTCCTGTGCTACATCCATATCAGACCTTTAAGGCCCTTGGTATTGGGCCTGACCTCTCCTTTACACTGACCAAGCAAACAGCAGTAGTAACTAACAACAATGGCAAAGAGTTTCTATATTCCTGATATAGAAGTGAAATATCAATGGAGGAACCAAGCAAGACTGATTCTGAATTCCCTCTCAGCCAGAAGCACAGATTAGGCTGGGCAGCTGTTGCTGCATTGGATGCACAAGTATGTTTTACTTGCAGAAATAAGGCACATAAACTTGTAATAAAATCATTGCTGCCCATGGTTATTTAGTTGTAACACATTGCAGCCCATGGGATGCGGGCTGCGTATTTCCCTCTCATCACTTGTGAAAATTCCTGTTTCATTTTCTACTGATGACTTCTGGTTCTTACAGCTTCCTTTGAATGGGTCCAGAGAAAGGCAATGAGGATGGTGAAGGGACTGAAGCACAAGCCCTATGAAGAGCAACTGAGGGAGCTGGGGTTGTTTAGCCTGGAGAAGAGGAGGCTCAGGGGGGAACTTTATTGTTCTCTACAACTACTTGAAAGGAGGTTGTTGCCAGGTGGAGGGTCAGTCTCTTCTCCCAGGCAACCAGTAACAGAACAAGAGGACACAGTCTCAAGTTGCATCAGGGGAAGTTTAGGCTGGATGTGAGGGAAAAAGTTTTCACAGAACAAGTAATTGGCCATTGGAATGGGCTGCCCAGGGAGGTGGTGGAGTCACCATCCCTGGAAGGGTTTAAAAAGAGACTGGATAGGCACTTAAGTGTCATGGTTTAGTTGATGAGGTGGTGTTGGTAATAGGTTGGACTTGAAGATCTGAAAGGTCTTTTCCAGCCTAGTTAATTCTGTGTGATTCTTTTTCCTTGTGGAAATAGCAGTGCAGTGGGAACAGTGTGGATGGAGGCTGCTGTAAGTTCTCCATGGGGAAGGGCAGCCAGGAGGGAAGGGGCAGCTTGAACCCAGCAGACCTGCTCAACTCTAAAAATGGCTCCCTAAGCCTCTCTGTGGCCCCCTATTCCAGCCTGTAGTAATGCTGGAGTTAAACAGGGCTGTGAAGCATGGCAAGGATGTCCTACAGCAGTTGTGTCTCCTGTGTCACCACGGGGCCAAGTCATCAATGGACTACAAGAAAAGAATGCTAATTAAGAATAAAAACCTGCATACATTTTAATCTGTGTTCACACTGAAAGACACTGGCATCTTCTCTTTATTTGGTCTTCAGCAGTAAGCTTGAAACAAGACAGTAAGTTACAATAAGGCAGTTCCTGTTCCAAAAGTCAGTGTATTCCCCAAGAACAATACAACATATCTGCCATGACAGGGGCAAAACAGAAAAGTTTCTAACAGAAAAGGGTAACAGGAAAATTACAAAAACATGGACAACTGAAAGAATGAACATAGAGTTTGGAAATACAGAAGGTCTGCTCCATTCTTCTGAATGAGATTTCAATCAAAGAGATTTAGAAACAACCCTAATTCTAACCCTCTGTTTTATGAACACAAGACTTTACTGCTGTGTTCAATAGCATTCTCAGTCACCAGGTATGCTGCTATAGTTGTCAGCTTAACAGGTCCACTCTCAGTCTCTTTATCCACACATCCTTCTACCTACACCTCTCCCACAACCAACTTTCTCTTTGAACTTCACTGCCACCTCAACTTGGTGAAAACAGGCTTAAATTCTTGGAGAATTCAAAGCAGAAATGTCATTCTGCTACTTTTATATACTATATGGCAGAGAAGCGCACTGAAGAATTGGAGCCCTAACAGCACTCAGAAAACAGGTATAAAAATCTTTCCTCTCTTCCATATGGCTTCATGAGCTTTCTACAGCTTTTCATTTCCATCACAACTTACCTGCTTAGAAAATATTCTCTGCAAAGATCAGAAGTGAAGTCTTCTACATACAGGCATAACATCACAATGCTGCTGAGAAAAATAAACACACTAAAGATCCTCTGGTTCTCCATGCACCCCCCAAAACACGCCAGCATAACTGATGTTGAGCAGTGCTTCAAGCCAGGAGCTGCTCCAAGGAGCGGACAGCAACAGGGCTGTCTTGCGCTGCACAACAGAAAGCTCTCAGGATATGATAGCACCAGGGGCCTCTTCAACAGTTGGAGTTGCTTCGAGGAGAGGCCAGTCAAGCAGTCCCATCTGCAAAAATTGTCCCATCCAGGGCCATTGGCACGCATCATTAAGTTTTTACACTCTCACTTGTTAACAACTCCTATTAGCCATTATTTTATCCAATTCTTTCCCAGCCTATCTGTTTCACACTGTGAGGTGATTATTGGAATTCTCCATTCTCATTCATATCTGGTCCAAGGTTGCTTCCCTGTGAGTTGCTGTGACAGATTTCTCCTGATAGTCTCAGTACTGGGGAAGATCTCCATCACGGATTCACTGTAGAATACTATCTTTGGGACCCTCTAGTTGAGACAATCTGGAGTTCAGATAGGGTCAGAATATGCCTTTTGGACATGAGATCTGTTGGCTGAACCCATCTCAAGGTGGAAAACACTCCAGTACTACTTGTACCTGTTCTGAGCACCCCTGAAACCTCCCTCAGCAGCCTGTGCTGCATCTTATACAGCCAGAGATGCAAAACAAAGAGAACAGAAAACACCAGGAAAATGGCAGGAACTGCCTGCACAGCCAGTGATGCCCAGAGGTAAACTCTGGAGAAACAAGCACCACCAATCTTTGAAATCCCATGGCAGAATCCATATCAACAAAGCCGACATCTAGAGGAAGGTTCTGAAGGGTGAGAGGTGAGAAATGGGGCCGAAGCTTTCCAAAATATTTGTCAACATGTACAGAGAGATACTTAATTGAATATTCAAAAGCTCTTAGCTATATAGGTCCCATAAGAGTGCTCTGATACCTGGGCAGTACAGCAGGTATCAAACACCATGGCAGTTAGCATGAGCACTGTGTATATGTGAAAGCAGGGTCAAAATTCTGAAAGATCCTCTGAAAAACCACTGGGACCACCAAGGAAAAATTTTTATTTTTTTTTTTAATTTCTGCCAGAACAGTTCTGTAAATTCAGCAATAAGTTTTCAAAGGAGGATCCACAAATATGCAGTACACAGCTCTAGTAATTGCATGGGGTGTAACGGGACCAAATACTTACGTGTAATTCTACTTACTATATCCAAAGAATGATACAGAGCAATCATTTGTCTTTTTGCTGCTATTGAGGCTGCTGTCCTGCATGGACAGAGCTGAGCAGCCAAAACCATACCCTTGGCCGTGTTTAAGCAGTAGGTTTCTACAAACACACTTTTATATTTAGTTATGCTTGCTGTAGCCTCATCAAACGTTAACACTCACCATTTCAGCTGCTTCCACTGACAAAGACTTTGAGCTGTTTAATGCACCTGATGCTGATCATCCCTGCCTGGAGCCATGGTGAAATGCATTTACCAGTCACTGCTTTATTAACTCCTGGGGCATTTTGCTAGAGGCATTCTGTGAGTAGAACATCCTCTGAGATTAGAAGTGATGTGAAATACTTATACGTTAATAACTTTTTAGCTTTAAATCTATTTGCCTTGACTTTCTAAAGATTTGCTTCAGTATTGAAGCAGAATGCTTCCAGGTGAGCCTGATTTGGTTCAGCTAGTTGTGACAGATGCAGTTCATTTGGGGTGGGAGGGAGAATGGTGGAGGGGAGGATAAAAGGCTTTGGAAGGCACTGCAAAGTCCTTTCTGTGGGGGAACTTTTCTAGTCTTGTGTCTTAGTAACTCTCTGTTGTTTTCTCCATCTTATTATGCCATCACCTATTCCTCTTAATTGTTTCCTTTCTTTTGAGTATTCCCCATCTCTGGATTTGCGCCCTTGCAGCAGCCCTTTAGTTATCCCTGGCAAAGACAGCAAAAGCTTTTTGGCAGGAGCTCCTTTAGTCAGGACTCGCCGCTTGCCTCCACGCCTGGCCTGGTGCTCCATTGACTGGGAGCAGCTCTGCCTCCTGCAGCCCCTAGGCTCTGGGGGCTTTGGTTCTGTCTACAAAGCCACCTACCACGGTGCAACTGTGGCTGTGAAGCAGGTGAAGAAAAGCAGCAAAAACCGGCTGGCCTCACGACAGAGCTTCTGGGCTGAGCTGAACGTAGCCTGGCTACAGCATGATAATGTGGTACGTGTGGTAGCTGCCAGCACCTGTGCCCCAGCCAGTGAGAACAGCCTGGGCACCATCATAATGGAGTATGTGGGCAACATCACCCTGCACCATGTGATTTATGGCACTGGTGAGGTGTGGAGACAGAGTGAGGATGATGAAGGAGCATACGGAAGGAAGACCCTGAGCATGGAAAAGACTGTGTGCTATTCTTGTGACATTGTGACTGGCTTAGCCTTTCTCCACTCACAGGACATTGTGCACTTGGACCTGAAACCTGCAAACATCTTCATCACTGCGCAGGGAGTTTGCAAGATTGGAGACTTTGGGTGCTCCCAGAAACTGGAGGAGGGTGTGTCTCAGAGCCCCTATGTTTGCCAGCAAGGGGGCACGTACACCCACCGTGCCCCTGAGCTCCTCAAGGGGGAGCGGGTCACTGCCAAAGCAGACATCTACTCGTTTGCCATCACTCTCTGGCAAATTGTCATGCGGGAGCAGCCCTACGCGGGTGAGCGGCAGTATGTGCTCTATGCCGTGGTAGCCTACAACTTGCGCCCTTCGCTGACTGCTGCTGTTTTTCACGAGTCTCCGCTAGGTCAGAGACTCCAGAGTATTATTAGCTGCTGCTGGAAGGCTAATGTAGAGGAGCGCCTCAGTGCAGCCCAGCTGCTTCCCAGACTCAGGGCCCTCAAGCAGAGTCCCTAGGAAAACTCATGGCTCTTTACATATCTTTTGTCAGCTCTTTTCTTTCAACCTTCCTGTGGATGTAATGAATCTAGCCTCTGTGTGTTCTAAAGGCTTTGCTGCATTTTTAATACTGGAAAAAAAAAAGGAAAAAATCTCCAACTGTTTTGATATAAGAAGATTATAAACAAAGAGGTTTTAAACTGCGAAGGGACAACAGGCAAGAATCAAAACGTTGGCAGATGCAACTTTTCCAGGTTGATCTCTTGTGGACTGTATTGCATAGGGAGAAACAGGGAAATGTGGTGTGCAGAAAAATAGTTGCTTTTAAGTGAGTGAAGTACAAAAAAGGTTCTTTACACATAATACCTTTTGGTATTTTCAAAATGTCAGATATGAGTAGTTCTTTACACTAGCTATGGCTGTGCATTTGAGCCTTTCTTTTAACAAGTAATGAATATGTATCACAAATCAAAGAATGCAGAAAAATAAATATGAAGTGTTGGGTTTTTTTTTTTTACTTGTTCTTAGATGCACTTTCAGTAAGTATGCTGAAAAGTTGAAAATATGTACTACCCATATACTTGAAATAAGGAAATTTTTTGTCAGTTTAAGACTATTAAGAGCAAGAAGATATAAAAGCGGAGGTTTTTATTATAAGGCCTACCTACGATCAGGTCTGTTAATCACAACTCACTAGTCAGAACATTGTGAACTTTAATATCTGAAGCATTATAGGAGCATCTCATGCAGAATAGAAAGCTACCAAGTTTTGGAGCTACACGGTGAGTTAGAAAAACAAAAAAATTTGGAGAAAAAAATAAAGGTAGAGAGAATTAATTGTGCTTCATAATGCATGGGTCAGTATTAGACAAGGTACTGAAAAAGAAATTTGCTTAAAGCAGTAATAATGATACTCTGCTGCAAAAGTTATGGAACTGTCCTGTGCACTGTTTGTCTTATCTACTATCTTTCCCAATCTGGCTGTACTGTGTCTCTGAAAGGAAGTGCTGTAGGCAATGCTGAAGACAAAGAGCTCTGACCCATGATTTATCAGAACTGATAATTGTACATCTGAACCCTTATCGGAAGCTGACTGCTGTAGCTGATATTACCATTCTGCTCAAAGACTCTGCTTCTTTTTAAGACAGAAGAAAGAGTGATGTTTTGGTCAAATTGTTTTTCTTCTTTACCCTTCCTCCCCCTTACTTCCATTCTGGCAAAAAAAATCCCAAAGGAATTGTGCCAGTTTCCCGATTTCTGACACGCATCTGTTCTTAGCCCCGTGAAATCCTGGAAATGAGCAACTATGTGAATTTGAGATGATTCTGTAGGTCTTTATGGTATTTGGGTTGGTAATTGAAATTAATGGTTTATAAAGCATATCTAAGATTAACTATTTCTTGGTCTTCTGTCCCCCTGAAGTGGAACTGTAAGGAACTGTAAAATGCTGGCTAGAATAAAAGAAAAACTAAGGTGTGCTCTGGAAAAGATTTCCCTGTTTTTCCATGTTTTCCCTGTCAAAATACTTATGCTATAGAACCAGTGCTTTTGTGTGTGTGTTAATAAAGAAGTTATTACAATAAGATAGTTGCCTTTTGAAATGATTAGCTGAAGTCATGTAAGATAAAATGCTAGCTAAAGCCATTGACATGCCTCACCTTAACATCAAGACTTAAATAAAAATGTTTCTCTGGTTTTCAAAAGATTGTAATAAAAAATGGAATTGAAGGTTTTTAGTAGCTCCTAGATGCTTATGTGTTGTATTTATTTTGTCAGTCTAGGTAGCTTTCTGCTTATACTGCTAGAAAACTGCTATTTTTTCCCCTTAATGATACTTTAGCATCAACAAGTGCTACTTAAGTCTCCGTGAAAAATCAAGCACTCTTCAAATTCTCTGTTGTACTTGACAGAAGGATGCTGGATGGCCGAGACCTACTCTCAAAGTATAATTAGCTCTGCGGATGTCTCCATCAATATTTTCGTGCTCTCTTTTTATAGAGAGTGAACAACTCTGGACAGCACTCAAGATATACACACATCGTACTCTGCTGTCATAAGGATGGTCTCTGTTCTTTAGTAACTTCTAAAGTTTGATTATGGGGCTTTTGATTGCTAATGAGCTCTGAGTTAATATTAATCAAGAAGCATCTTAACCTTATTAGCTCAGAATCACAGGTTCTACACGATGAAGATAGTTTTGCCTGTTTACCTCTCTTTACAATGATACACTTTGAATTTCTTTCTGACAGATTGTAGTTAGCCATTGCAGTTAATGTCCTACGTAACTCCACGATCAGCAAATTTGTTTTGCATATGGCTCACCATCTTGCACTTCGTTTATGGATGTGCTGTGCAGCAGAGACATCTGAAGCATCAGTTGGCACTTTCTCTAGCTGAGAGAACTGACACTTTACTTTTGACCTCCTGTGCCTGTCTTTTCACCTATCCAGCCCAAGATTTTTCTCTCCTAAATGTGGCTGATTTGTACCTTTCAAAAGTTTGCAGTGAAGGATTTTTCAAATACCTTTGGAAGCCCTCAGGGAACATATCAATCAGTGTTTTATCTGCATGCTGTCAGTGCTCCTAAGGAATTCCAATACAATCCAAAACAATTGTGAAGTGCAACTCCTTCCAACCAAAGCAATATTGGCTCCTTCTAAACAAATCATGCCCGTGTGTGTTATTTCCATTAGTATAAAATCTGCTAATATATTTTGTACAGATCTCAATCATGTAATTTGGAAACTTTATTTTTAAAGGCTTTCCTGGGATATGATAGTGAAGAGGGGGCATGGTTCACTTTCAAAGATTGCCTTCTCCAAGCTCTAGATTCAGTCCCCATGAGCAGGAATTCAGTCAGGGATAAACAAGGCACTCCTGATTAAACCCAAACATAAATAATAAATATGCAAGAGTTGAAAGACTGGGGAGTTTGAAGCAAGGGAGACTTACTGTTGGTAAAGTAGGATGAGATTAGGGAACACGGAAACAAATGACTTACAGAAGTTCATAGGACCTGGTGGGATGCACTCGCAAATGCTGACATAGCTTGCCAATGTCATTGTGGGGCAATTCTTGACAATCTTTGGGAGGTTATGGTGGTCAGGAGAGATTCCTGAGAGGAAGAAAACTATCTAACTCCTGTCTGCAAGATAGCCAAAAAGGAGGATCTGGAAAACTAAAAGCTGGTCACCTAAATGGGAAAGTAGTGGAACAATTCTGGAAATCATGGCCAAACATCTGAAGGACAAAGGGTGTTTGAGGGATCATCGGGGATTTAAGAAGAGGAAGTCATGCTTGACCAACATGCTAGCTGCCTGTTGGTACTGGGATTACTGGCTGCTGGAGAGCGGTGGTTGTTGCTCATCTTGATTTTAGACAGGTTTTTTGCACTGTTTCCCATTATATCCTCATACAAAAATGGATGAATCACTGACTAGATAGTGGAAACAAAATTATCTGAGCTGCTGGGCTCAAAGGGTTGTGATCAGTAGCATGAAGTCCAGTGGAAGACCAGTTGCTAGTGATGTACCTCAAAGATCGATACTGGTTACCATCTCCATTAAAGCCTTAGATTGTGGGGTGGTGCACCCTCTGCAAGTTTGCAGGTGATACAGAATTGAATGGAGCAGTCAATACCTTAGATGGCTGTGCTGGTGTTCAAAGAGATCTTACCAAGCTGGAGAAATCTGCTGATGGGAACCAATGCAGGGAGTTGCAGTGTCTGGGAGCCGGTGGTGGATAACCCCATGTACTAATACCAGCTGGGGGCCAATTGGCTAGAAAGAAGCTTTTCAGGGACCTGGAGCTCCAGGCAGACACCAAGCTGAACATGAGCGAGCAATGCGCCCTTGTGGCAAAGGCGGCCAACAGCATCTGGGGTGCACTCCAAAGGGTGTCGCCGCCTCTTCCAGAGCACTGCTAGAAGTTATTCCGCGTTGTTCACCCAGCCCTGGTGAGACACAACTGACACAAATGAAGGACAGGAAACTCCAAGAGGAAACATTTTTACTGTCAGGAGGGTCAAACACTGGAACAGGTTGTTCAGAGTTTTCATCCTTGGAGATACTCAGAGCCCAACAGGATATGGCACCGAGCAAGCTGCTCTAGTTGACCCTGTTCTGAAGAGGAGGTTGGATCAGACAATCTCCAGAGGTCCCTTCCAACCACAGAAGTTCGGCAATTAGAACATTTATAGATGCTTGAATTTTAGACAGCCCCTATGCTCTACAAAAATCCTTCTAGCATGAGCCTATTTTGTGTTTCCTCCAGGGACAATACACATGCAAGGAATACACTTTGATTCTTTGCAATGGCTTTGTTTTAT